>JAABOM020034065.1:0-55233 GCA_011800125.2 Solanum clarkiae
CACACTTGGTTGCCGACTCGAGGTCTAGAATGAATAAGTTTGTGATGGGTGTATCCGATTTGGTGAGTGAAGAATGTTGTATCACTATGTTGACTAGTGATGTGTATTTGTACCGCTTGATGACTTATCCCGAACAATTGATGGGGGAGAAATTGAGTAATAGAAGGGGTCATGAGGCCAAGAGGGCCTGTTTTGATAGTATATTCCAAAGTCACAAGGGTGGTCGGTCTCACCAAGGCCAAGGGTCTTCTCAAGCTCCTAGTGGGAGATTTGCCAATGACTGCCTAAGGCCCCAAAAGTGTGGTGGTGTGATGCCTAGACTTGTGTGTCCAAAGTGTGGTAGGGGTCATGGTGCCCCATGCTTGAGGGATGCCAATGATTGTTTTGGTTGTGGGGAAGTATCCCACAAGATGATTGATTGTCCACGAAATCGCAACAAGGGTAAGGATGTTCGTCCTCAAGGCTATGGTGGTAGAGGAGGCCAACAAGGTGGTGCCCCAATGCACAATCGGTTTTATGCTCTCCATAGGAGTCATGGGGTTGATGAGGTGCCCGATGGTGTCACTCGCATATTAAAAGTCTTTGATTTTGATGTGTATGCATTGATAGACCTGGGTGACACTCTTTCTTTAGTTACTCCTCTTATTTCCACAAGGTTTCACATTGAGCCCAAATTATTGTGTGAGTCTTATGAGGTGTCTACTCCTATTGGTGCATCTATTGTTTCTAGAAAGGTCTATAGAAATTGTCCCATTTGCATCTTGCATAAAATATTGCCTTGTGATCTTGTTGAGATGGATATGATTGATTTTAACGTTATTCTTGGGATGGTTTGGTTGCATGCATATTATGCCTCTATTGATTGTAGAACCCATAGGGTTAAATTCCAATTCCCAAATGAACCTGTCCTTGAGTGGGAGAGTCATGCTGTGCTGGTCAAGGGTAGGTTTATCTCTTGTTTTAAAGCCCAAAAGTTGATCTCTAAGGGGTGTCTCTA
This sequence comes from Solanum clarkiae, assembly GCA_011800125.2. Taxonomy (NCBI): domain Eukaryota; kingdom Viridiplantae; phylum Streptophyta; class Magnoliopsida; order Solanales; family Solanaceae; genus Solanum; species Solanum clarkiae. The sequence goes on from JAABOM020034065.1 coordinate 998, forward strand.
CCATCTTGTGAGGGTTAGGGATGTTGAGTCCAAAGTCCTTCCCATAGAGTCAATTTCAGTGGTTAATGAGTTCCTTGATGTCTTTCCAAATAACCTTCACGGTGTTCCTCCAGAAAGGGAAATAGATTTTGGTACAGAACTTCTTCCCAATACTCAACCAATTTGTATTCCCCGTTACCATATGACCTTGGTGGAGTTAAAGGAGTTGAAGGAACGATTGAAAGACTTGTTGGAGAAGGGTTTTTTTAGGCCTAGCCAACCACCTTGGGGTGCACCAGTTTTGTTTGTAAAGAAGATGGATGGGTCTCTTAGAATGTGTATTGACTACCTGCAAGTTAATAGGGTTACCATCAAGAATAAGTATCCTCTACCAAGGGTTGATGATTCGTTTAACCAACTTCAAGGGGCTAGCCACTTCTCTAAGATTGATCGGTCTGGGTATCAGCAAGTAAAGGTGAGGGAGTGTGACATTCCTATGACGGTCTTCCCGACTAGGTATGGGCATTATGCATTTGTAGTTATGTGTTTTGGGATGACCAATGCATTTTATATCTTCTTGGATCTTAAACCCTACCTTGATTTATTTGTGGTGGTTTTCATTGATGGTATCTTGATCTATTCTAATAGTGAGGAGGAGCATGTGGCTCATTTGAGGATAGTGCTACAAAGATTAAGGGAAGAGAAATTGTATGCTAAATTTGAGAAATGTGAATTATGGTTGAACGAGGTTGCCTTTCTAAGTCATGTGGTGTCAGGGGATGGTATTAAGGTGGACCCTAAGAAATGGATGTGATTAGAAAATGGCTTAGACCATTGACCCCATCGAACATTGGAAGCTTCTTGGGCTTAACGGGTTACTACTGGAGGTTTGTGCATAGGTTCTCTTCTATTGCTTCTCCCTTGACTAAGTTGACTCAAAAGAAGGCTAAGTTTGTGTGGACCGATGAGTGTTAAAACAGTTTCCAAACCTTGAAGGATAAGCTTGTCTCCGCTCCTATCTTGTCTCTACCGAAAGGGTTGGAAGGATTTATTGGGTATTGTGATGCCTCCCGGATTGGTTTGGGTTGTGTTTTGATGCAGAATGATAAGATTATAACCTATGCTTCTAGGAAACTCAAAGTGCATGAAAAGAATTATCCTACTTATACTCTTGAATTGGTTGCCGTTGTTTTTTCTTTGAAAATTTGGCATCATTATTTGTATGGGGTGCATGTTGATATGTTTACTGATCATAAGAGCCTCCAATACGTGTTCACTCAAAGGGATCTCAACTTGAGACAGAGAAGGATGTTAGAACTTCTTAAGGATTATTATATGAGTGTGTATTATCATCCCGATAAGCTAATGTTGTGGCGGATGCTTTGAGTAGGGTGTCTATGGGCAGCCTAACTCATGTTGATGGAGGGGGCAAAGAGGTGTCTAGGGAGGTCCATCGGTTGGCAAGATTGGGGGTTAGGTTGGAAGATCTTGATAATGGTGGTATTGTGGTCGTTGATGGTTCAAAATCTTCCTTGGTTGATGAGGTAAAAGCAGAGGAAGATCTTGATCCCTCCTTATTGGAATTGAAGGCCTTGGTGAGAGATGGCAAGGTGGAGGTTTTCTCCCAAGGGGGATATGGTGCCCTTAGGTACTAAGGTAGGTTGTGTGTGCCTTGTATTGATGACTTGAGAGAGAAGATTCTTGATAAGGGTCATAATTCTTCCTATTCTATTCACCCCGATTCTACCAAGATGTATAGGGATTTGAGGGATATGTTTTGGTGGAGAGGTATGAAGAAAGACATTGCTAAATTTATATCCAATTTTCATAGTTACCAATAAGTCAAAGCCAAACATAAAAGGCCGGATGGCCTAACCAAAGACATAGAGACTCCAACTTGGAAGTAGGAAGAAATTAACATGGATGTTTTTGTTGGGTTGCCTTAGACTAGGAAGGGTTTTGATTCTATTAGGGTTGTGGTTGATAGAATGACAAAGTCAGCTCATTTCCTACTGGTTAAGACTACTTATGGGGCCGAAGACTATGCTAAATTGTATATTCGTGAGTTGGTGAGATTGCATGGGGTGCCCTTGTCCATCATATCAAATCGTGGTGCTCAATTCACTTCACAATTTTGGAAGTCCTTCCAAAGAGGTCTTAATACCAAGGTAAAGCTTAGTATGGCCTTTCACCCTCAAACGGATGGCCAAGCTGAAAGCACTATCTGAACTCTTGAGGACATGCTTAGAGCTTGTATTTTGGAGTTCAAGGGTAGTTGGAATGATCATCTTCCATTCATTGAGTTTGCTTATAACAATAGCTATCATTCTAGCATTGGTATGGCTCCTATTGAGGCCCTCTATGGTAGACATTGTAGATCACCGATTGGGTGATTTAAAGTGGGAGAAATAGCTCTTTTGGGTTCAGATCTGGTTATGGAGCCTATGGAGAAGGTAAGGTTGATTAGAGCGAGGTTGAAAACAACCCAAAGTCATCAAAAGTCCTATGCCGGTGTGAGGAAAAGAGAGCTTGAATTTAAAGTCGGTGATTGTGTCTATTTGAAGTTGTCACCCATGAAGGGTGTGGTTCGTATTGGTAAGAAGGGTAAAATAAGTCCAAGATTTGTGGGTCCTTATAGGGTGTTGGGGAGGATTGTTAAGGTGTCCTATGAGTTGGAGTTGCCAAGTGAAATGGACTTGGTTCATCCGGTGTTTCATGTATCCATATTGAGGAAATGTGTGGGTGACCTGCATACTATTGTCCCATTGGATATTGTGAGTGTTGTTGAAGACAACTTGACTTATGAAGAAGTTCCAATAGAGATCTCGGATAGACAAGTGAAGATGTTGAGGAATAAGGATGTTGCTTCCGTTAAGGTCCTTTGGAGGAATCAACAAGTTGAAAATGCTACATGGGAGGCCGAAGTAGACATGCAAAAGTGATATCCTTATCTCTTCCATTCTACTTAAGCCTAAGGTACTAACTCTAATTCCCCAATATGATTTCAGGACTTATCTTTCAACCCCTATATCATTTGTATGCATTCATATTTATATTGACAAAGTTCATGGTGATTTTAACACTTATGTTGAGATTTTTTAAAATAATGTTTAAGTGTATTGTTGCATCCTTGTTGGGGCTGATTTCTTCATGATTACTCTTCTTATGTACGTTTCTTTGACATTCTAGGACAAATATTTCCAAGGGGGAGGTATTGAAATGACCCCAAAAGGTACCCAAAAATATGTCTTAGAAGTGCTCAGAATCGTAATTTCTATATACCTCAAAATCTGTGCATGATATTGAAAATTCAACTTCATATTCTTGATCAGGGGAAAAAATTGAGTGGAAGTTGGGTCTAACATCATTTTTAGAGCAACCGAACTGCAATTTACATTTTCCAAAATGCAAATTCCAGAGAGCATTCTGCGCCCCTAGTGCGATATAGCCAGGGAGTAGAGATGCCTATTTTTTTGGACTATTTTTGTTTTCTCGGTCCAAGACTTTTGGGTCATGGGCCTAAGTCTTCCTATCTATGAAAATACCTATACTTAGCCATATTTCACCTACGTATATACAAGACATTCTCAAATACTCTCTCAAACACTTAGACAAATATTTTATTCAAAATTCAAGTGCCAAACCTCTTTCTGGATCTTAATGATTTCAATCAAGCTTCAAGTTCTCATCTCAATTTTCAACAAGTAGTTCTCCAAAGTCAAGGTATGTGGGTTTCAACCATTAGGTCCTTTCACCCATAGTGGCCAAGCTTCCTTTTTACCTAAATTACATGTTTCTAAGTTGATTTTACTTATGGGTCTTCTCTTATGAATTTGACTATGAACTATGTTGAGGTTTCATAAAAGTATGACTGTTTATGCATGTTTTGAGCTATGAATCTTGGATCTATCTTGAGATTTGATGAAGGTTTTTGATGTATATTGCATGAGGTTGTTACTAAGTGTTGGTAGGTGGTTTTACATTGAATTTACTTGTATGATTTCACTCTTGAATTGCATGATTTTACACTAGCATTGCACACTCACCAAGTATTTGATAAAATGTCCGGTTAATGTATCTTGAGTTGTTGAAGGCCTAATGCTTGGCATATGAGTTAAGTGCCTTTATGATGATAAAAGGGTGATATGTCTTTGTTCATTCCATGAGAAGTATCTATTGTGTTATGAGTTGACCATAGCCAATTGAGGGGTGATGCCTCAATCACCTTGGATGGGGATGGTAAGCCATTAGCCAATTGAGGGGTTGGTACCTCAATAGCCTAGGATAGGGGTGGTAAGCCATCAACCTATTGAGGGGTTGGTACCTCAATAACTTTTGGTGGAGAGTGTTCATGTCCATCAACCAATTGAGGGTTTGGTAGCTCAATCACCTTGGATGAGGATGGTAAGCCATCAACCAATTGAGGGGTTGGTACCTCTATCACTTACGACAGAGGGTGGTCATGTCCATCAACCAATTGAGGGGTTGGTACCTCAATCACTTCTAAGGGGTGGTCTACTTTGGATTTCAAGTACTAAGTTTCTTGGTATATGATGATGCATATTCGTACACATGTAATATATTCTATATATAAGCATGTTTACTTTAAATATCATTCATACATGCCATATTGTTATATGATCATCTATTGCTTAATTATGCGTTTTGACTATGTTGCTTATCTATTGTTGCATTGCATCCTATATACTTAGTATATTAAAACATACCAATGCATACACTATGGCTACATGATGTTACCATGTAGTAATCGGAGCCCCACTTGATCCTCCTCCTCCTTTACGTAGCTAGTGCGATATCTCTCAAAGAAAGTTGGTGAGTTCTCAACTTCAAAGATATGCTTCTCTTTGTTTATGCTATGTATAAACTCTTGTTTCTTTATTGTATGCTTTGACTATGAGGGTGAGCCCGGTTTCTTGTCTTGGTCCCTGCTAAGTTCTATGTTTGGAGGTGTTGTTGGACAAGTTATGTAATGATGCTATGAGCTTTGACTCTCTTGAATCTTGATTTTATATGCTATGAAAGATGTCTCTTAGCCCCGTATCCCTTTTTTACCATATCTTATTGTTGTTTTATTGCTTCCGCGACCAATGATGTGTATTGATATATTAAGAGGCTTGATTGGGGTCCCTTCGGGCTCCCCATTCGCCTTGTCACGTCTAAGCTCTAGGCTTGAGTTTTGACACTTACTATTCAACTCATTCTCCCTTTTTCCTATTTCAATCTATTATGGGTGCCTTACTCTCATTTTAGCTCATTCTTTAGGCATCAGTTCATTTCTATTACACCCATAACACATTTTTATCCCTTTTTCCATGTATCACTAGCTTCCACCCAATTTTATATGAATACCCTTACACCAGCCACCCCCAACTTAGGCTTTTGGCCTGAGTCGAGGTGCACAATATCCAACTTTTGAACCAAGGGCACTTTTGGTAGCTACCATCAACTTAAGCTCTTTGCCTCAGTCATGCAAGGCTCAAACATTGGGATTAAGGTACACATTTGGTTGGTCATTTAGGCTAAGTGGGCTAATATGAACAATGGCCTAAGATCCTTTTCTAACAAACTAATCTACAGTCTAAGTCAAAGTAACAGGGCAAGTTCTAAATTTAAAGACAATATAAGAGTTTAGCAAAGAAAGCTCAGACACAAGACACTAATTACGCTATTAACATAGATTCTCAAATCATGCTTTTCATCACAATAGACCTTACTTATCAGAACTAGCATTGTCAAACAATCAAACATGCATGGTTTCTATCAAGACTAACACACAAATTTTTTGGTGGGTTTCATTTTTCACACAAAGATAATATATGCCATAGACTTCAGTACTACATACTACTGATACTACCTACACATCCTAAACATGCCGGTTCAACAGAAAGTAAATATCCTGGGGGGAAAGGACCATAATTAAGAAAACCCCTCGGATTCAAAATTTGGGATAGTTATAGGTCATAGCTACTTAGACTTCACCGAGGCCTACAACTACCCTTACTCCATTGATAACACTTTGCATTGTCCTTAATAAACCTCATATCATATAAAACGCAGGGGTCAAAAAACATACTTGGATGCCTAAGGCAGTCCTTACCTTGGGTTGGCTCCCAAGCAACACCTGATTTATAGTTGAGGCACGACATAGACAACTTGGGTACTCAGACTTCACCAAGTGTCCATTCTTCCACTGTCTTCCCTTCTTCCATATTGCCAAAATGTAGTTTGACTCTTTGACCATTCACTTTGAATTTTATGCCATTTCACTTTTTCTAACTCAATAGCCCTATGGTCGAAACCATGTGATACTCTAAAAGGGCAACTATCTAGACATGAGTTTCCCAAGGAAGAACTTCAGTTGGAATTGTATAGCAACAACAAGTCCCCTGGGGCAAATTGGTGATTCTCGATATGACGATCATGTTGCAAATTCATTCTTCGCTTATACAAGGCTGAGACCTCATATGCCTTCAACTAGAACTCATCAGGCTCATTGAGTTGGTTCAGCCTTGAGTTTGCCGCATTATTCCAGTCCAAATTCAGCTTTTTGAGCGCCCGCATCGCCTTGTTCTCAAGCTCCACTGATAAGTGACAAGCTTTACCAAAGATAAGTTGGTAAGGAGACATGCCTATGAGATTCTTGAATGCAGTCCGACATTCCCATGCATCATCAAGATTTCGTGACCATCAGTCCGATTAGCATTCACAATCTTAGATAAAATCTATTTGATCTCCCTATTGGACGTATTAACTTTCCCACTTTTCTGTGTATGGTAGGCTGTTTCCACCCGATGCTTTACTCCATGCTTCTCAAGAAGATCCTTGAATAACCTATTGCAGAAGTAGGAACCTCTATCGCTAATGATCGCCCGCGGGGTACCAAACCTTGAGAAGATGTTCCTTTTCAGGAATTTTGTGACACTTTCGCCTTTATGGTTCAGGAGTGCCAATGCCTCCACCCATTTCAATAACAGTCCATAGCCACTAAAATGTACTTGTTAACATGCGAGCTAACAAACGACCCATGAAATCTATTCTCCATATGTCGAATAATTCAATCACCATAATGGGGTTTAGAGGGAGTTCGCGCTTATGATAAACACCACCTTCTCTTTGGTATTTATCATATGCTCTGGCATATTCATGGGCATCTTGGTGGATAGTTAGCTAATAGTAGCCACACTACAAAATCTTATGAGCTATTCGAATTCCACTATGATGCCTACCTACTAAGGATAAGTGGCATACCTCTGTGATACTCATCATTTCGACCTCAGGAACATAGCGATGAATAATACCATCTATACATACATGAAACAAGTATGGATCATCCCAAAAATATTTCCTCACATTAGACAAGAACTTGCGGCGTTGCTGAGTAGTCAAGTCCGATGGCATAATATAACTAACCAAATAGTTTGCATAATACTACGAGCACTGTCTCATCAGAGAGCGAATCACCAATCTCCACCCTATCATCGAACTTTTCCATGGCTATGTCGTCTAATCTAGAGAGGCGGTCTGTAACCTAAATTTTGGCCCTTTTTCTGTCAATAACATCAAAGTCAAACTCTTGAAGAAGAAGTACTCATCGAATCAATATAAGTTTTTCATACTTCTTCACCATACCACAATGCTGAATGGTTAGTATGTATAATAACTTTGGTTCCCAAAAATTAAGACCTGAATTTTTTAAACACAAAGACCATTGCAAGTAGCTCCTATTTTGTGACTGTGTAGTTCTTCTGTGCTACATTTAGGGCTTTGTTAGCACAATATATGGGATTTAATATCTTCTCTCTACATTTTCCAAACACAACATTAGTTAAACCCCGCTTGCATCACATATTATCTCAAAGGGCTTTGACCAGTTTGGAGCAACGATCATAGGAGCCTTAATCGTCATTCCCTTTAGTCCTTCGAAGGCTTCCAGACATGCATCATCAAACATGAACTTAGCATATTTCTCAAGTAGTTTGCATAAGAGATGTGCAATCATTGAGAAGACCTTTACAAGGCGCCTGTAGAATCCTGCATGGCCATGAAAACTTCTCAGACCCTTTACAGAGATGGGTAGGGGACACTTCTCAATTACCTTCACTTTAGCTCTATCTACTTTGATGCCCTTGATAGAGATCCTGTGCCCCAGCACAATGCTTTTTTCGTTTACCATGAAATGACTGATATGCTGTCAAAATACAACACTTTTGATGCTTAAAACTTAGAATTTTGTTTGTTCTCAATGCAATGTTAGTAGGTTTAATGTGTATTTGAGTTTTATTTTGTAGGTTTTCAAGGTTGGCATTAATTCAAAATATGCAAAAGTTGCTGATTTTGATAATCCATGAGACCTTTTACGGGTGGTAGAGTATTCTATAGTCCATGAAAGAGGTTTTGTGAGCAATTCTAGTAAAAGGTGGATTTCTAAAGTTTGCCCAACAAACATGTAGATGATTCGTGGAACACTTTACGAGTCATAGATTAATTCTCGTACTCTAAGGATTAGAAAGTAAAGACTTGCAGAAATTTCATCAGACGAAACTCCCTACGGGCTATAGAATTTTTTATGGGCCATAGAAGGGTGTTGTAGAAGCCAAATCCAGAATTGAAACAACAAAGTGTGAAAGCCCAACTAAGGGCAATAAATCACTATATGACCCATGGTGCATGTAGTGAAACGTGCCGACCTAGTTATCCTATTTTGTTTAGGACTTGTATTTTAAACATTATAAATATAATTTTAGGTTATTTTCTTAGGGAATTCAGAGAGTCAATGAATTTAGAGTAAGATACAGTAGAGAAAAATGAGAGTTTGCAAAATACTTGTACACTTTAATTTGATCTTCCAATTATAATGTTATGATTTTCATTGATGCTTGGATTTTCTTGTACTTATTTCAATTGTGTAAGTTCTTTATTATGTTATTCAAATTCATAAGTCTTACATCTATACAAATCATAAGTAGCTAAATCCATGATTAGGGTTGTGGGAACCATGAGGAACTAACAAAGGTAAAACTAGATAATTCGTAATTAATGACAAGTATGCATGTATATATTAGTTAATTCTCTTCATTTTGCATGTTTTCTAGTGGTGGCCAATATTAGAACCTGCCTAGTGTTTCCGACTAGACCAAGGTAGTAATGAATAGGAAAAGAGATCAGTTAAAAGGACTAGATCGATGTATCTCATCTAGCAACCAAACTAGGCCAAGAGGAGGTTATATTGGGACAATAGGTAAGGGTTAGTAATGTCACACTGTGGGGATGAACCAAATCATGTAGTGAATTCACCTCTCTCTTGGGCCAAAGGGTTTGGTGAACTTAACTTACCGTTCTACATACTACATACTAAAAAAGAATTTGGTTATCCGGTGATACTAAATTAGGGAATTATGGGGAACACCATACCCTAGTTTCTCTCCACATTGGTTAAACACTTGTTTTAGTTTAGCATTACTTTTAGTAGTTATTATCAAAATCCTCCTCCCCCCCGAGGAGATAAGTTGGTTAATAACCTAAATTGTAACATTAAATTCTTCTAAGTCTACCATATTCCCTTGGGTTCAACCTATTAGGTTCTATATCTTGAGAACGACCGCTTTAGCCTCAATAAGGAGGTGTAGCTTGGGCTACATCAAGATTTTGGCATTATTGCTGGGGAACACGACAAGTTTTTGGTTGTTTTCTTTTAGTGTGTAAGTGTAGTGTATGCTTAACACGTGAAGTTGAGGCATACCCTTGATTTCATTTTACCCAGAGATCCAGAGAAGCCTAAAAAGAATGGTCCAAGATAATGTCAACAATGCGACAAATGTAACACTGACAGTAATAAGAATGATAATCCTATGGCTATGGAGGTAACTGGAGTAATCGTGTTTCCACCACTACCAGCTGACACGATGTTTGTGGCTTCGAGTGAGTTACTTTAGATGCTAGAGAACCATGGGTTATTCAGGGGCCTACCATCCGAGGAACGTCATAGCCATCTACACAACATTGCATTTGTCTGCAAGAGTGTAATGGAAACAAAAAATATATCGATGGATGCTATGGGATTTCATGTCTTCCGATTAACTCTGATAGGCAGTGCAACACTATGGCTATCTGAGATCCATTAGAGTTCGATCACTATTTGGGCTGAGTTGCAGAGGGCCTTTTTGGAAAGGTACTAATTTTCGAGATCGAAGAAGCTCAAGTTAAAAGACTAGATCAATAACTTTGAGCAACTTCCTGGTGACTCGATCAATACTATATAGGAGCAGTTCACTAAATGCTTGAGGGGTGTCCCCACATTTTGGTTTTGATCTTCGGCCATCCTGGTCGACCATAAAATTGTTGATGATGCTTTAGTGAAAATCTTCTAGTATGCCCTAGATGAGAATAGTCAAGCCTGTATTGATACCATTATGGGGGAATGTTCTTAGATTAACCATTTGCAAGGATCGCTCAAAGGATGGAGAAAGTGGTCTAGACCAATCGTGCATAGGGGAAAAGAGACAGAGTATCTACCAAAAGTTCGTGTGTTGTTAGTATTGGTTTGGAGCAAGCTAAAATAAATGAAGAGATTATGCAAGAGCTTGGATGAATCTATACAGGCATGGAGGTGATGATGAAGCAGAATCACGAACATGTCAATGCAGTTGTTCATCAGCCTCCTCGAGCACCCATATATGATGATTCCTACTATGCGCAGGATACTTGTTTTATTGCTAATCAGACAAGGGATTTTGAAACCAATACCTAAGGGTCTAATCAAGACTAGTGGTGCCAAGGTCAAGGAAACCATGGTCGGAACTTCAATCATGATGGAGCTTTCAGAGACAACTGTGGAGGGTAGTATGACAGGAATAGGGGTCAAGACAAAGATGCAACTTTGGGCCGATGGTTATAGGAATGGTCCTTAAATGCCACCATGCGACCGTGACATCAGTGCTAGTAGTTCAAGTGTCGAGCAAATATTTGGTCGCCTATTGAAAAAAGATAAGACACAGGATGAGACTATTAGGGGGATGAAATATGAGATCTCCAGTATAATCAGAAAATTGACTCTCATTCTATTGCTATCAAATAGCTTGAGCAATAGTTTGGTCAAGTGTCAAATCATTTTAATCAGTATCAGAAGGATACACTGCCTAGAAACACAGTTCAGAATCCCAAGAATAAAGGTCAGTGCACGACAATTACTACTCGTGGTGGCAAGAGTAACATTGATCCTTCTATGCTGGTAGATGAAGATGATGTTTGAGAGGAAACAATTATGGTCAAAGATGTGGATACCAGAGATGATCATGGCAAGGATGGGGTGGGTGAAGTTGTAGATGCACCACAAATATCGAACCCATTCCGAGGCCTCCTCCCCCCTTTCCTAAAAGAATTAAAAAAAAAAAGGAGGAGGAATGCAAGTTCAAGAACTTTCTCTCCATGCTGAAATAACTCTCCATCAAAATCCTTCTCATTGAGGCATTGGAGAAGATGCTAGGGTATGCAAAGTACATGAAGGACTTGGTTACGAAGAAGTGCACTATGAGTCAGGAGCTCTCTCTAGTGCTTCAACATTTCTATACAATTTCTACGAGGTCCTTGGTGCAAAAGCAAGAAGATCCCAACACTTTTACCATACCCTATACCATTGGAGATATGGAGTTCGCAAGGGCATTGTGTGATCTAAGTGCAAGCATTAAGCTAATGCCCCTTGCGTTCTTCAAGAAGCTAGGTCTAAGAGCTCCTACTCTGATAAGCATATGGTTGTTGATGGCTAACCATGTGGTGAAGAAACCTGTGGGGATACCATATGATGTGCTCATTAAGGTTCAGAAGTTCATATTCTTCAAAGACTTTGTGATCCTAGACTATGAAGTCAACTTTGACGTCCCAATCATATTGGGAAGGCCATTCCTAGCCCCTGATCGAGCACTAGTGGATATGGAAGCTGGTCAACACAGGTTTAGATTGAACAATGAAGAAGTTATCTTCAATATCTGTCAGTTAATGCAGAGGCAAAATGATCTGGATAATAAGGTTTGGGCACTTAGTGAAGTCTGAAACTTTTTCAAGTCTTGCTGCGACAATAAATCAGGTGCTACTTGGGAGGCAGCCCAAGGTCTTCTATGTAATAATTATAGTTGTAGCTCTATTTTTAGTTTTTGGATTTGTAGGTAGTTTTCGTTTTCGCATTTTGGTTGTAATTATGGATATTAGGTTGGTTGTATATCGGGTAACAGTGTGTTTTGTGAAGAATGTGCAGGTATATGGCTAAGTCATCTATCCTTCGCTGAAAAGGCACCAAGAAGCATATCTACGACTAGTTTTAGGGGTTGTACATCACTCTACGACCTATACATCATCTCATAGACACTTCCAGTGTGAAATACATTATGCACTCCAGTCCACAAGCCAACTTTACAGCCTGTAGAAACAAGTACATACGAGTCATTAATGGGGCTTATGGATCCCAGGTAAGTTTTCTATGTTTTAGACTAAAGTGTTGGGGTTTCTACGACCAACTCTACAAGTAGTACTTTACTTTATGACTCGTAGACTGTTTTGTGAAACTCAGTCCTCAAAACTAGGGTTTGGATGTTCTAGAAAACATGACTTACAAGCCGTGAAACACTCTACGGCCCGTAATCAGGGTTTCGTAGAGTTCGGCTCCATCAGTTTTGACTAACCTAGTCAAACTATAAATATTGGGGTCAAAATATATTGACCCATTTCTTGCCCTAATTACAAAATCTACCAAGCCAACCCCACCCCCAATCTTTCTAACCACCAATGGCAACACCACCACTACTTTTCGGCAAGCTTTCTCGGCAACTTAGGGTTATCAGTGTCTCCTTCCCTCCTTCAAATCCCACAATCTAATCACTTAATTTTGTAAGTTTCAGTCCTTTAAACACCATTGATTTACCAATTATTGTATGGTTAGGTTGTAAATTTTTGTCGGGTATGGTTAATTTAGACACAAACCCATATGTGAAAATTGACATGTTTGATAATTGAATTATGGTTGCACACGCTTGCATATGTGTTTAGGACCAGAATTTGGTGTAGTTGCCTTGTTGTATGTTTAAATGATGTATTTAACACCTGCATATTCACTCCCCATTTGAAATAAATTGATTATGTGTATGACATTTGGTGAATGATGGCATGGGTTCGGGTTTTTGATGTTAGTTCATTCATATGGGGTTGGAAGGGTTGGGAAAGTATGTTTAATAATTTTGGATGGGGTATTTGTGCTAATTATCATGCTGGGATATTGGTTGTAATGTTATAAATCGTGTGGGGTTTGTGCATATTGCTTCGATGCTGTTAAAATAGGTTCAGAAAGTTGTATGGTGTTTGTGTTGATAGACTTAGAAACTCAGGTGACTGAGTTTTCTTGCCTATGAGGGTCTTTTATGACCCGTTGAACATTCCATTAGTCGTAATTGCCCCTCTTATGAGATTCCAAAAACCTGAAGTTTTTGAGTACCCATCAGACGAGACCTTCTACGAGTCATAAAATATTTTATGGCTTGTAAAAAGGTCTTGTGGATCCCTGCCTGCAAAAGATTCGGAGACTAGAATCATCTATGACTCGTAGAACCTTCTATGAGTAGTACCTAGTCTCATAGATGCCATTCCACTGAACAAATTTTATGGACAGCATTTTTACGAGAGCCTTCTATGGCCCGTAGTTTCCACTACAACCCATAGAGGTCTTTTGTAAACCCTTCCACAACAAAGTCAGATATGTTTTTGCATTTCATTTTCTAATTTGTGGGGCTAACTAAGGTGCGAAAATGTCTATGTTTCAGGTATTGTGTCCCCGAAAGCAAGACATAAGGAAGTCAAGGCCATTTAGAGAAGGCTCAAAGATTATCCCTTGAGGGAGGAGCAGATCCCTACACTAAGTGGATAACTTGAGGAGCTCAACGTCTGACCTAACCCGAATACTGATAGAACACAGCAAGACTTGGGGCAGACCTAGGATCTTGTCATTCATACTCCCAGTCAGATGAGGGATACCACGATAAAAGCAACTCAATGCAGATGAATCCATTCAAAGAGGAGCCTAGCTTTGGCGATGAGTCAGAGTTAGAGTCTTCTGCTGCACCATGGGCATCACCATCACCCCTAGATACTCTTACTAGTTGGTGGTGTGTCACGGGCTTACAAGTTATATACACAGAGGACATACAAACTACAGAGCGGGCAAGCTAGCCTACTTCTTTTTTGAGGAGGCCTGGGTCATCTCATTTGGATGAGACAGTCCCCCTGATATCTAGGAACTATCAGACGATATGGCTCTAATGGTTGGCCAAATCTCTAGGAAGTTACTCCCTGACCATATTGAGGGAGTTCTATGTATCTTATGCTATGACCATTCGGAGCACTCTTCCCAAGGGGAAGAAGCCCCTCACTCTGCCCGGACCGATACAAACCAGACTGAGGGGACAGTAGGTAAATAAATTAGGGAACACCATCCATCGTATGTTATTTAGGTCTAAGTTTCTTGCCCTCAGATTGATAGCTGAGTTCGACCACAGAGTGGGGAAGACCAGGGACTTGATCCTAATGAGTGATATAGACCATAGAGTCGGCTTGATGAGATGGGTGGCCGATTTAATTGCTGAGCAGGGTCCAGAGCCTGCTTGGGTAGCCACTCACTCGAAACCTACCGTAAAGGTTTCTCTTAGTTTCCCTGCCAAATTTGGGAGGGAAGTTGTGAGATCATGTATTTGGCCAATGCTTGCAGATAATACTTTGATACCGAAGCGTAAAGTGCTAGTTACCAGCATCTTGGCTGGCTATGAGATAGATTGGGCCTTTCTCATCATAGGGCAGATTCACGAGGCAGATTTGAAGAGATCTATCTCCATCCTCTTCCCATACTTGCTCTATAGACTCTGTCTAGAGTAGAAGGTGGAGAGTCTACACCAGATGGACTCACTGATCGAGGTCCAACGTACTTTGGATACCAGCCTGATTAAGGCTAAGGAGAACTTAGCAGCACTCTGGCAAGCACCATACCAGCCATCTCCTATGCCAGAGATGTTCGCCCATATGCCACCACCTGAGGTTCCACCTACCACCATCCCTGCTGCTGGCACAGAGGAGATGCCCCCAGTCACCAAGGTAGATGAGGAGAGGGGGCCCACTACTACTAATCCTGCACTATAGGCCACTTTACCAGAACAACACCTGCAGGCATGGTTTATGTGTTTGTAATATCTATTTGGGATATGGCTCAGTGATTATCATATGTTAAGTCTTAGTTGACTCAGTTGGTTCAGCAGATTAGGCCCTGGGTCTGCCAGGCCATCAAAGATTTAGAGGGACGCATGCAGACATACACGGTATCTTCTATTCAGGATTGTCTTTCTACTGTGGATACTTGCATTAATGACTTCAAGCTAAGGGTCCAGCAGAGCTTAAGCACCGCCCGACCATCTAATTTGTCAACCATATAGATGGATATCCAACGACTTAGGGCTGATACGATAGCAGCATTGGCAACACCGGTGACATTACAAGAGACTGCACTCCCGGTGCCAGTGGTGGATCTGTTTGCTACTAAAGAGCACACACAACCTTCCAACAAGAAAAGGCCCCACTTGAATGATGATCTAGATTTCGTATAATTACATATGGGGCTGACTGAGCAAGAGGAGCTCGAGCTTGTCTTGAGGTTGTCATAGCAAGAAGAGGAGCTATGACAGGCTCGTGTTCTCAAGCAGATGGGGGTGCTTGTCCTTTCGGTCATAGTGCTACAATTGAAGAGGCTACCACATAGGTTGAGGGTGGTCAGACTTAATTACACATTGGAACTTAGGCGTCCAAGTATGTTTTTTGACCCTAGTGCTTTATTTTATTTTGATTGTGTGCATTGAAGATAATTCACTTATTTTTCGATGGGGTATGGGTAGTTATGGGCCTCAGTGAAGTCTGAATAGCTTTGGCCTATAACTACCCCAATTTTTGAATCTTAGGGTTTTTTAACTGTGTTGTTTTTCCCCATGGATACTTATGTTCTGTTGAACCGGCATATTTAAGTGTTTAGATAGTATTTGTAGCATATAGTACTGATATTTGTGGCATATGTATGTTTTTGTGTTATTTGTGAAAAATGATATCCACCAAATTTTTGATTAGTTAGTCTAGATAGTAACTATGCACGTTTAAGTGTGTTGACAGTTCTTGTTCTGATAAATGAGGATAGAATCGAGATGAAAAGAATGATCTAGGCGTCTTTTGTTGATAATGTAATAAGTGCCATGTGAGTATGAGCTTAATTGCTAAACTTATGTACTGTGTTTCAATTCAGAACTTGCCCTGTTACTCTGATTTAGACTTTAGGTTAGTTGGTTAGGAAAGGATCTGAGGCCATTGTTCAACAGTCTACTTAAACAAATTAACCAACCAAATTTGCAGAATACCCCTTGATCCTAATGTTTGAGCCTGACATGTACCTAATCTTTAAAAAAACCTAAGTGACCTAGCCTTATTAGTTGTAAAATCATGAAATTATCCCTAGTACTTCCTTGAACATTATGCACCTTGACTGAGGCAAAAAAGCCTAAGTTGAGGGTGCGTACCAAAAGTGGCCATAGTTCTGAGGATGGACAATGTGCACCTTAACTTAGGCCAAAAGTCTATGTTGAGGGTGACTGGTATAAGGGTAAAGCACGAAATGAGGGGAAAAGTTAGTGATACATGGAAAAGGAGAAAAATCATGTACTGGGTACATGAAAAATAAGTAATGCCTTAGTTATGAGCTATAAAGAAAAATGAAGTATAAATACAAGGAAAAAAACTAAAGAATGAAAAGAAAGCATCCAGAAAAGCTTGAAATAGGAGAAATGGAGAATAGAATAAAAAGTACTAGTGTTGGTAGGGAAAAAGTGTTGGAAAATGTAGTGTCAAGGAGGGCCTTTAGTCACTATGTTCCCAAATCACACCAAAGCCCCCTGAGCCTACATTACAAGCCTGTAAAGTCCTAAATGATCCCATGCCAAGTAGTTAAATGTCTTAGTCATGAGTATAGGGGAAAGCATATAGTATTGGTCATAATACATGAATATATTTTGTGAGAGTGAGTGATTTTGCATAGTCCCAAGATTATACAGGAAAACATCAGTGAGAGTAAGATATGGGACTTCTTTCTCTAACGGAACTTGCATTACATTATTAACATTAGACTTATTCAATGATTGTGGCTTGTTGATAGTAATTATGTGTCATAGTTGCATTTTCACATGCATTAGTCTTTATTGGTTTGTTGGATAGTTATCTGATTGTGTTTTGAAAAGTGGTGTGGGCATCTAAGATTAAATTTGATTAGATGCATGCCATTAGATTGAGGTATGTATGTTATTTACTACTTATATAGATCGAGTCCGTCGCTTGAGGACAAACAACAAGTTGAGGGTGTTGATGTGCTCTCAGAACACAACACTTTTGATGCTTAAAACTTGGAATTTTGTGTGCTCTCAATGCAATGTAGTAGGTTTAACGTGTTTTTGTGTGTTTGTTTTGCAGGATTTTGGGTTGGCATTGATTTTGGGAAAAATATGCAGAAATTATTGATTTTGAGGATCCACGAGACCCTTTACGGGCCGTAGAGTATTCTATAGGCCATGAAGGAGGTTTTGCTGTGCTGTCAAAATATAACACATTTTATGCTTAGAAAATAGGATTTTGTGTGTTTTCATTGTGATGTTTGTGAGTTTTATGTGTTTTTGTTTAGATTTGCAAGAATACAGGTTGGCCATCATTTGGGGCAAATTACAGAAGATTGTTGGTTGCTGATGATTTATAAGACCCTCTACGGATCGTAGAGCATTCTACGAGTCATGGAGGCAGTTTCATGACAAATTCTAGTGAAGAATGAATTTTGAAGATCCCCTCAATGAGACATGCATACGATTGTTGAGCATTTTACGAGTCGTATTATGGGTTTCGTAAAGATTTCTAGTGAAGGAAAATTATATAAAGTTGAAGCCTATAAACATGCAGTATGAATCGTAAATCACTTTACGAGTTTGGAAGAGAAGTCCAAAATTCGAAGAGTTCATTATGAGACCTGGCTACGAGCCGTAAAAGACAATACAAGTCGTAGAGACCTTTCATGGAATTCGCCGACTAGTTTCTCTATTTTATTAGGAATTAAATGTAATTACTATAAAAAGAACTTTTAGGTTATTTTCCCAAGGGATGACATCATTATTCAGTACTTTTAGCATTTGTGCTTAGATAACTCAATGTTGAGAGAGAAGATACGAGAAAACACCTGTGGGTAAATTTGATCTTGAAGCTTGTTATTCTCATTCTTCTTGGATTTTCTTGATTTCAATTCAATTGTGTAAGCATTTAATTATGTCTTCTCAATTCATAATTTCTTCATCTACACATAACATGAGTAGCCAAATGCAAAATTAGGGTTTTGGGAACCATGAATAACTAACTATGTGAACCCAGGTAATTTACAATTCTTGGAATGGGTATATGCATATATTAATTAATTCTCTTCATTTTACATGTTTTCTAATGATGGCCAACATCAGAACCTACCTAATGTTACTGACTGGACCAAGGTGGTAATGATTAGGAAAAGAGATTGATTAACAGGATTCAATTGATGTGTTCGCATCTAATCAACTGAACTGGGCCAAGGGGAGGTTGTACTGGTACTTATCGATAATGGTTAGTATTGCACACTATGGAGATGGGCCAAGTCGTATAGTGAAATTTGCCTCTCACCTTTGACCAAAGGGCTTGGTGAACTTAAATTATTGTTCTACATGCTATACACCTAACAAGAATTGGGTTATCAGGTTATACTAAGTTGGAGAATCGTGGGGAACATGATACCCTAGTTGCTTTTTATTATTCATTGTCTCTCATGATAGTTAGTTTAGTTTACTTTCTATTGATTATTGAAAAACCCACTCCCTTTTGGGGAATCGAGTTAGTTAACTACTTGAATTGCTTATTCCTGAATTTGTCTTGAGTCTAGGTATTCTCTATGGGATCGACCCTAACCTTGATTAGATTTTATATCTTAATAATGATCGCTTTATCCTCTAAAAGGAGGTGTAACTTAGGCAACATTAAGATTTTGGCACCGTTGTCGAGGAATATTGATAGACTTAGGTTGATTCATTAAGTAATTTGAGTGTTAATCCTTAGTTCCCTTTGTTTTGCTTTGGTTTTTGTTTCTTTGCTGGGTATACGAGTAGTGTATGCTCGACACTCGGAATCAAGGCAATTCCTTAACTCTATTGGATCCAGAAATCCACAAAACTACAAAAAGAATAGCCCAAGAAAATGCCAACAACGCGACCAATGCAACTTTGAATCGAGGTAATAATGATGATGATAAGAATGAGAACCCATCTCCTTTGGAAGACATTCCACATCCTCGAGAGTTCAATGCCAATGCTTTCCAGTGGAATCTGCAATGGTTGAACCCCATGGCTATGGATTTGACGGGAGCTATTGTGTTGCCACCACTACCAGCAAACACAAAGTTGACAGTCTGTAGTAGGTTACATCAGATGTTGCAGAACCGTGGGCTATTTGCTGGGTTACCATCAGAGGATCCACATAGCCACTTGCACAATGTGGCATTCGTTTGTAAGATTATGATCGGGACACATAATCTGTCTATGGATACTATTGGACTTCGTGTCTTCCTATTGTCTCTCACAGGCAATGCTGCATTATGGCTATCTAAGCTCCCGCAGAGTTCAACCACTAGCTGGAAAAATTTGCAGAAGGGCTTTTTGGAGTGGTGCTTCTCTCGATCGAAGAAGCTCAAGTTGAAGGATCAGATCAACAATTTTAATCAACTTCTAGGTGATTCAATAAGCACTACTTGAGAGCAGTTAACTAAATGTCTGACAAGCATCCCTGACCACAAGATATTTGATGATGCCTTGGTGGAGATCTTCTATCGTGCCCTTGATGAGAACAATCAGGCTTTTGCTACTACTATCATGGGGGCATGTTTCTAGATCAACTATTTGCAAGAACTGCTGAGCGTATGGAGCAAGTGGTCAAGATGAATCGTGCATGGGGACAATGGGATAGAGCTTCCATGAAGAGTTCATGTGCTGCCAATGTGGGTTCAGAGCAAGCCAAAATTAATGAAGAATTATGTAACAACTTGCTCAGCTTCGTACAAGCATGGATGTGGTGATCAAGCAGAACAAAGAGAGAGTGAATGCAATGGTCCACCAACTTCCACGTACACCTATGTGCGAGGAGCCATACTACGAGGAGGACATATTTTGTGTGAATGATCAGATGAAGGGCTTCCAAACCAATGCCCAAAGGTCCAAGTAGGACTATTGGGACAAAGGTCAAGGAAACCAAGGTCGGAGCTATGGTAAAGATGGAGATTTTAGAGACAACTAGGGTGGTTACTATGATAGAAACAGGGGTCCAAATGTAGATTGGGGTCACAGAGAAGGTTTTAGAAATGGTCCTCTTGTGCCACCACACAACCATGACACAGGTACAGGCAATTCCATAATTGAGGAGATGTTTGACCGCTTGTTGAAGAAGGCTGAGACATAGGAAAATACTATGAGGGGCATGAAATAAGATATTTCAAGCATCAGTTAGAAAATAGAGTCTCATTCTATGGCTATTAAACAGCTTGAGTAACAATTTGGTAAAGTGTCAACTCAGTTGAATCAACATCAAATGGGTATATTGCCTAGCAACATAGTGAAAAATCCTAAGAATGAGGGACAATGTATAAAAGTTACTACTAGGGGTGGCAAGAGCACTATTGATCCTCCTATGTTGGTTGATGAGAAAGATGTTCGTGACAAGATGGTTGCAACAAAAGATGCAAATAAAGGAGATGATCATGGTAAGGATAGGGTGAGTGAAGCAGCTGAAGCACCATAGAAGTTTAAGCCTATCCCTAGGCCTCCTCCTCCTTTCTCTCAAAGAATCAAAAACAGGGAGGAGGAAGGCAAGTTCAAGCACTTTCTCTGTCACGACCCAAGCCTAGGGCCTAGACGTGACACGACTAATGGGAAGCCCAGAGATAAACCAGACAAGCCTCTTAGCATATCGTGTACACATCCTAGGTTATGGAAGCAAATTAAAGAAACTCAAGAGTCAAATAAATGTAAAGGAAAAAGGGACTAAGTGAAACCTGAAATGCCCCAAAAAATATGCCTAAAAAATGCCCATAATCATAATATTCATATATCTCAAAATCTGTGTGTGATATCTAATATTGACTTCATATTCTTGATCAGGCGTGATGATTGAGTGGGAGATGGTATAACATAGATTATATAAGACCCATAGTGAAAAATAAATTTTGCAAATTTTTCGGAGATAGTAAGGGTGCGCGATGGTTTCACAACATGGACCCATCGCAGACTACTGTTAGCACCTTCTTAATTTTTTGTTTCAGCCTTAGGGAATTGGGTTCATGGCCCCATGCCTACTTATGCATGAAAATACCTATACTTAGCCATTTTCAAAACACCATATCACTTAAAAACCCTTTGTAAAACCTCTCAACCATTTTATCTAGATTCCAATCTAAATTCAAGTGTCTGAAGCTTAATTCCAGATCTTAAGAACTCCATTCGAGCTTCAAGTCTCCTTCAAGTCTACATCAAGAAATCTCTAAATTTAAGTATATGGCTTTCATCCATTGGGTCCTTTCACCCATGGAGTCCAACCTTCCTATTTTACGAAATATTACATGATTTCAAACTATATTATCTATGGGTATCTTTTATTATAAATTATTACCATGATTTATGTTGGGGTTTTTACTAAGTGTTGTTGATTATGCATGAATCTGTATTTTAAGCTTATCCCATGAGTTAATATTGTCTGTTGCTATGTATGCTTTGAACTATGAAAGCTATGGATCGTGATGAACTTTTGAGATGTATTTTGACGAACTTTTGAGATGTATTTCATGATATTTCATTTGGGGTTTAACTACAGTGTCAGTGGGTAGATTTAGAATCATTTCATTCACTCTGTTTCACTTTTAAATTGCATGATTTTAAACTAACATCATGAATCCACCATATGTTTGATAAAATGCCTTTTCAAGGATCATTAAGTTGTTGATGATCTGTTGCATGATTTATGAGTCAAGTGACTTCATGATGATTTTGGGATTTCAAAATATATTGATATCATGAACATATTTATGATGTTGTAAATGTCAACTTAAGCCCTTTTTCAAAGATTTTACCTCTTGTGGGCCTTTGATGTTAATGCCAGGGTAATGTTTGATGATGATCTATTCTTATGTTTTAAAGTTAGGCTAACCATTAGAGGTCAAAGATGTTTTAGAGTTACTCGTGTCATGTTTCCATGTTTCTTACAAATTGTTAAAGTATGATTATTTCAATTATTCTATGGATTAGGCTTAGCACCGATGGATTGGATGTGGCATGGACTATCTTCATGGGTTCATGTTCCTTTCCTCAAACTATGTGACAACATATGAGTATACATTACCCTTGCTTTACTAATGGATCCATTTAGTGCACTTCTTAATAAAATCCTTTTCGAAATGGGTCATGTTCCTACAAGGGGGGTTACTTCGTACGAAGTGGGTCATGTTCCCATAAGGTGAAGTATGGTTTACCTTGGAAATTAGACCACATCTTTACTGATGAGGGGTAATCATTGGGATTCCAAGTTATAGCTCACTTGGTCTCATTCTTTGTCAGTTGAGGTCTCTTCCCATATATGTATCATGTCTTATGCGAGCTGAATGGTTTACAAACATGTTTTACTTCAAGCATTGATCATGCATGCCATATTGGGATTATGTCTACCTATTGCCTATTACTATGCATTTTGATTATATTAGCTTATGTCTTGTTGCATTGCATCCTACATACTTAGTACGTTCAAAAGTACTAATGCATACTTTATGCCTACTTGATATTACCATGTACAGACCGGATTTCCTCTTGATCATCCTCCACGTGGCTAGTGAGATTATTCAAAGATAAGCTTGGTGAGTCCTCAAGTTCGGGGACACTATCTACTTTCTCTTGTTATCTCTAAGACTTCTTTATATTGAACATTTGACATTATGAGGGTGAGACCGGAAAGTGTCTTTGCCCCCACTCCGTTTCAATTTTAGAGGTGTTGTTGGAATATTATGATGTATTTATGTTATAAGCTTCGCTCTTTATGCTTTGATGATATCAAAGACTTCCTTTAGTCCCGCTTTTCTTTGTTTATTATCTCTTGTTGTTTTTTACTTAGCTTCCGCGACCAAGGATGTGTGATTGATATGCTAAGAGGCTTGTTTGGGTCCCTTCGGGTTCCCATTCGCCATTTCAGATCTAGGACCTAGGCTTGGGTTGTGACAAAACCATTTATAATAATAATAGCATAAGAAGAGTCTAGCTCTAAAATAGTAGATAAATCATGACACAATATCCAATGACACCTCTACATAGAATGGAGCAGGGGCCAAGACACTTCTCGGGCTCACCCTCATTTAATAAGTATTCAACATAAGAGAAAGTCTCTATAAAGCTTGAATGAGAATAGATATAACCCTCGAAATTGAGGACTCACCAGCTAGCTTTCTTCACAAGAACCAAACTAGCCATGTGGAGGAGGAGGATGATCAAATGGAGCTTTGGTCCTTACATGGTGATAACATGTAGGCGTAAAGTATACGCTAGTACATTTTAATGTACTAAGTATGAGTATTCAATGCAACAAGAATCATAAGCCATAATAACAAGATTCTTAATCATAAGGAATGAATATAAGCTCAATATGTCATGTGTAATCTATGTGTAGGATGGGCATGCTTGAGAATAATCATACTCGCATAACTTGTTTAACACAGTAAAGTGACATGATTAGATCATCTAAATACCTTGTACTAGAGGGTGAAGGATGTAGCATAGGTCGTAACCCCTATAAGTAGGTAATGGGTAGTACATGAGGGTGGAGAAATAACATAGGTCATAACCTCTACATGTAAGCATTAGATAATAGATGTTACATGAGGGTGTGAAGATATAACATAGGTCATAATACCTACATGTAAGCATCAGATAATACTTAATATTGAATCGTACATGAGGGTGAGGCATACCACATAGTTCATAGCCTTTCATACGAGTATATGATAGTAAGTAGTATTGATTCGTACATGAAGGTGAGGCATTTAACATAGTTCATAAGTCCTTCATGTAGAAATTGGCCTTGTACTAGAGGGTAAGGCTCATAGCATAGTTCATAACTCCATGTAGTAGGCCTTACAATCCATAAGAGCATAAACCTTGGCATAAGAACTCAATAACTCATCAACAACTGTGACTTGCAAAATCATGCAACAAGTTATCAAAAACTTGAGAATTCTTGACTTGACATTTTATCAAACACTTGGTAGGTTCATGATACTAGTTCAAAATCATGCAATTTAAGAGTGCAATAAGATGAGAAAACTAAGTGCAAATCAACTCATCAACATGTAGTAAAATCCTCATGTGGGATACCTTGAAATCCATCACCAAAACTCAGATTAGATCATAATTTCATAGCTCAAAACATGCATAATCTCAATAGACAAAATCAATTCATGGATAAGCTTGAAATAGGTAGTCATGCATAAATAATCAATATTTCATAAAACGCCAACATGGTTCATGCTCATAATTTATAATTAGAGATACCCATAGGTAATACAACTTGAAAACATGCAATTTTCATGAAAAGGAAGATTGGGCTCTATGGGTGAAAGGACCCAATAGATGAAACCCACATACCTCAAACTTGGGTTTTCTTGAGATGAGCTTGAAAAGAACTTAGAGCTTGAAGAGAATCCTTGAGTTCCAAAGTGAAGCTTGAAATCCTTGAAATTTGAATGAGATATTTGGTTAAGTCTTGGAGAGGTTTTTGTGAGGGTTTTGAGTAGGGGTGGGCATGGTACGGTACAATATGGTACTTAAAAAGTATGGTAATTTTGGCATTCAATATATAAAAATACGATACCATTACCATATCAAATTAGTTCGGTATGATTCGATATTTCTAATTTCGATTTCAGTATTTTATAGTATGGTAATTTGGAAATGATAATTATGGACAATGAATAATACAAAATCTAATCAGCGGTACATACATGCTACATAAACTGTACATATAGCTCCCTTTATAAAATAAGTAAGAATCATTCTGTTATAGTTGAATTATGGACCTTGGTCTGAATTATGGACTTGGGAATTAGGACATCAGACACTACTGCAACTGCTGTGTAGACATGAATTGTATGGATTTGTGGAGATAAGATAGTTGAAGTATGATCTTTGTGGACATGAAATGTATGTTTGGTCTTTTTTCTTAATATAAATAAAAAGCCCACTGAGCATTTTTATATTTAAAATAATTTGAAATTTAATGTATGTGTGTGTGTTAGTGTGTGTGTGTACATATATATATATATATATATAATATTATCTTATATTATATTTCGGCATGGTATATGGTGTTTTGGTATTTATATTTTTGAATACCAAATGCCATACCAAATACCAAAAAAAAAAATCTAAGTCATACCAAATATCATAATAACTATATCACGATATAAAAAATTTTGGTTTCGGTATGGTGTTCGATATATACAACACCATGCCCACCCCTAGTTTTGAGTGATATAGAGTTGATAAATGGATAAAGGTGGGTGTTTTCACGCATAAGTGGGCATGGGGCTATGACACCAATGCCCTTAGACAGGATGAGATAAATAAGGAAAATTTTGCACTGGTTCGCATCCCAGGCGTGACGCGAACCAGGTGCGCCTCACATTTTACACTACTGCGCGTCCCGACCTGGGTGCGCATGCTCTCTAGAAATCACAAATTTGTGAAAATTATTTTTTACTATGGGTATTCTAAAATCTGGGTTATACCCATTTCCCACTTAGTTTTACCCCCCTGATCGAGAATATGAAGTCAGATATTTGATATCATACATGGATTTTGAGATATAAGAAAATTGCGGTTATAGGCATTTTTAAAGCGAATTTATGGGGTGCTTCATTCTCTCTATGCTTAAGCATCTATCTATAAACATCCCTCTCATTGAGGCTTTGGAGAAAATGCCTGGTCATGCGAAGCATATGAAGGACTTGATCACCAAAAAGCGCACTATAAGTTAGGAGCTTTCTCAAGAACTTCAACATTGCAATGTTATCAATACGAAGTCCTTAGCTCAGAAACGTGAAGATCCAGGTGCTTTCACCATACCTTCCACTATAGGTGATGTGGAGTTAGCAAGGGCACTATGTGATTTAGCTTCCAGTAATAATCTAATGCTCCTGGCAGTCTACAAGAAGCTTGGATTTGGAACCCCTACTTCTACTAGCATGCGGTTGTTAAGGGCGGATCGAATGGTGAAGAAGCCTACAGGAATACTCTATGATGTATTGGTTAAAGTGGAGAAATTCATATTCCCTGCAGACTTTACTTTTCTAGATTTTGAGGTCGACTTCGATGTCCTAATCTTCTTGGAAAGACCATTCTTAGCACTGGGAAAGCCCTAGTGGATATGAAACTAGTCAAGTCAAGTTTAGATTGAATGATGAAGAAGTTGTCTTCGACATCCGTCAGTCCATGAAGTATCCAAATGAGCTCAAGAGTGAAATCTAGGCAATGGGTGAAGTTTGAGTAAACAATTTGCCTAAGTCACGCCTCGACAATAAATCAAGAGCTGCTTGGGAGGCAACCCAAGGTGGACCGTGGAACTTAGGCACCTAGGTATGTTTTTGACCACTTATATTCTATTTTTGATTGATTGTGTGCATTGAGGACAATGCTAATCTTTTTCGATGGGGTGTGGATAGTTATGGGCCCTAGTGAAGTCTGAATAGCTTATGGTCCATAACTACCCCAATTTATTATCCCGAGATTTTCTTGCCTGTCTTATTTTTTCCTGTGGATATTTAATTTCTGTTGAACCATCATGTTTAGGATGTTTATAGAATATTTGTAGCATATAGTACTAATACTTGTGGCATATAATATGTTTCTGTATTTTGTTTTGAAAAATGATACCCACAAAAAATTTTGATTAGTAGTAAGATAGTGACCATGCATGTTTAGCTATTTGAGAATATCTGTTCTGAAAAGTGAGAGTAAATTGAGATAGAAAGCATGATCTGTTAGTCTTTTGTTGATAATATATACAATACCGTGAGATTGTGAGCTTATTTTGCTAGATTCATGTATTTTGTGCTAATTTAGAACTTGCCTTGTTACTCTAAGTTAGATTGTAGATTAAATAGACTAGGAAAAGATCTTAGGTCTTTGTTCTTGAATAGTTGACTTTAGCCTAGAAATAATCAACCAAATGATTATATATCCCTTGTTCTAAATATTTGAGCCTTACATGTACCAATTCTTTCTATACACCTAATTAACCTACCCTTATTTAGTGAAAAATCCTGAATTTGGCCCTAGTCTGTCCTTGAACATTGTGTACCTTGACTGAGACAAAAAGCCTAAGTTGAGGATGGCCACCAAAAGTGGCCCTAGTTCGGAGGTCAGATATTGTGCACTTCAACAAAGGCTAAAAACCTAAGTTGAGAGCGGTTGGTGAAAGGGTAAAAGCATAAAAATAAGGGGGTGAGTTAGGAAGGAGGAGAAAAAAAAGAAAAATCATGTACTAGGTGCAAAAAAAATAAAATATGCTTAGATTGAGCTAAAAAGCCAAAAAAAAAAAGCATAAAAACAATGCTAAAAGCTAAAAAAAGAGAAGAAAGAACCTAAAAAATCTTGAATAAGGAAAAAGGGAGAATGAGGTGAAAATGACAGAGTTGGTGTGGCAAGAGTTAGAAAAATACAGTTTCAAGGATGGCCGTTAGTTACTATTTTCTTAAAATATCATACCAAAGCCTCCTGAGCCTACGTTACAAGCGTAGAAAGTCCTAAAGTGATCCTAGTCAAGTTAGTTGAAGGTCTGACTCATGAGTAGAAGGGAAAACCTATGGTATTAGACATTCTGCATGAATATTTTTGTGAGAGTGAGTGTTTTTACATAGTCCCAAGGCTAAACATGAAATCATCATTGAGAGTCAAATATCAGACTTCTTTCTGTGATGGGACTTGCATTGTATTGTTAGCATTTGATTTGTTCAGTGATTGTGGACTGTTAATAGCCCCTTGCTTGTCATAGTTGTGTTGTCACATGTACTAGTTTTCATTGATTTGCTAAATAGCTATCTGATCCTATTTTGAGAAGCTGATGTAAGTATCCGAGTTTGAGATATATATGATATATGCCATTGAATTGAGTTTTGTCTGTTACTGTATTGTCAATATAGATTGAGTCATCGCTTGAGGATAAGCAACAATTTTAAGTTGATGATATTGATGTTCTATCAAATATAACATATTTGATGCATTAAACTTAGGATTTTCTGTGTTCTCAATGAGTATTTATGGGTTTTATGTGTTTTTGTATTTAGATTTGCACGAATATAGGTTGGCTAGGACTTGGGGAAAATTACATAAGATTGCTGGTTTTTGATGATTAACAAGACCCTTTATGGATCGTAGAGCATTCCACAAGTCGTACAGGTAGTTTCGTAAAAAGTTCCAGTGAGGGATAAATTCTGAAGATCAACTCAATGAGACATGTATACAAATCGTAGAGCATTCTACAAGTCCTATTGATAGATTTCGTGAAGATTTCCAGTAAAGGACAATTTGATGAAGTTGAAGCCTACACATATGTAGTACTTATCGTAAATCACTTTACAAATTGTAAAGTGGTGTAGCAGAAGAGAAGTCCAAAATCCGAGGAGCTGATTACGAGACCCCGACTATGAGCCGTAGAAGATAATACGAGTTGTAGAGGCCTTTTGTGGAGTTCGCTGACCAGTTTTTCTATTTTATTTAGGTGTTAAATGTGATTACTATAAATAGTACTTTTAGTTTATTTTCCCAAGGGAGGACGTGATTATTCAGTACTTTTAGGGTTTGTACTTGGAGAACTCAATACTTGAGAGAGAAGATAGTGACAAAAACACTCGTGGGTAAATTTGATCTTGAAGTTTTTGATTCTCATTCTTCTTGGATTTGCTTGATTTTAATTCAATTATGTAAGTGTTTAATTATGTCTTCGCAATTCATAATTTCTTCATCTATACATAACATGAGTAGCTAAATCCAAAAACTAGGGTTGTGGGAACCACGAAGAACTAACTATGTAAACCCGGGTAATTTACAATTCTCAGAATAGGTATATGCATATATTAATCAATTCTCTTTATTTTGCATATTTTCTAATGGTGGCCCACATTAGAACCCGCCTAGTGTTACTGACTGTACTAAGGTAGTAATGAATAGGAAAAGAGATTGATTAACAGGATTCGATTGATATGTTCTCGTCTAGTCAACCAAACTGGGCCGACGGGAGGTTGTACTGGGACTTATAAGTAATAGTTAGTATTGCAAACTATGGAGATGGGCCAAGTCGCATAGTGAAGACTTGCAGAAATTTCATCAAACGAAACCCCCTGAGGACTGTAGAATCTTTAATAGGCCGTAGAGGGGTGTCATAGACGCCAAGTCTAGAGTTGAAGCAATAAAGTATGAAAGCCAGACTATGGGCCATAGATCACTATATGGCCTGTAGTGCACCTCGTGAAGCATGCCGACCCAGTTATCCTATTTTGTTTAGGACCTGTATTTTGAACATTATAAATAGGTTTGTATGTTATTTTTCTTAGGGACTTCAGAGATTCAACGAATTTAGAGTGAGATACAGTAGCGAAAAACATTGGAGAATTTGAGAAACACCTGTACACTTTAATTTCATCTTCCAATTATAATCTTGTGATTGTCGTTGAAGTTTGGATTTTCTTGTGCTTAATTCAATCGTGTAAGTGCACTATTATGTTATTCAAATTCATAAGTCTTGTATCTATACAAATCATGAGTAGCTAGATCCACCACTAGGGTTGTCGAAACCATTAAGAACTAATAAGGTAAAATCAAATAATTCTTAATTCTTGGAAAATGTACATGCATGTATTAATTAATTCTTTTTGTTTTATGTGTTTTCTAATGGTGGACAACATTAGAACCTGCCTAGTGTTACTGATTAGACCAAAGTAGTAATGAATAGGAAAAGAGATTAATTAATTGGATTAGATCGATGATTCATATCTAATCAACCGAACTGGGCCAAACAGAGATTTTACTAGGACAATAGGTAAGGGTTAGTAATGTCACACTGCAAAATGGACCAAATCACGTAGTGAAATTCACCTCTCACCTAGGACAAAGGGTTATCCGATCATACTAAGCTAGGAAATCGTGGGAAACACAGTACCCTAGTTTCTCTCCATATTGGTCAAACAGTTATTTTAGTTAGCATCACTTTCAGTAGTTATTATCTAACCCCACCCTTTTTGGGAGATAAGCTAGTTAATGGCCCAAATTGCTAAATTGAGTTCTTCTAAGTCTACCAAATTCCCTTAGGTTCGACCCTAAGCTTGGTTTGGTTCCCTATTTTGACAACGACTGCTTTAACCTAAAAAATAAGGTGTAGCTTGGGCAACATCAACGACACTTTTCCCAATTCAAAACTAGATAGCATTCTTCTTATCTAGTAAGCACCGTATGCGAATGCTTCAAGCGGTCTTTGAAAGATTCACTGACCACACTAAAGTCATTCTGAATACCTCAATAGTGTCCTCCATCATGTCTAAGAAAATGGACATCATGCATCTTTGGAATAGTTCTGGTGCATTACATAACCTGAATGACATCCTCTTGAATGCGAAAGTGCCATAGGGGCATGTTAACACCATTTTCTGCTGGTCTTTTGGAGAAATAGGAATCAGATTGTAGCTCAAGTAACCATCAAAAAAGCTATACCAGCCATTTCCTTCCAAGTGATCTATAATCTTGTTCGTGAACAACATAGGGAAATGGTCCTTTTCCATTGATACAGTGAGCTTTCTATAGTCCATACACACCCTCCACCTAGTTACTAATTGCATGAGAATCAACTTGTTACTAGAGTTTGGGACCACAATGATGCCTCCCTTCTTTGGAATGCACTGGACCAGACTCACCCATTCACTATTAGTGATTGGATATATCACCCTTGCGTCCAACCACTTGATTATTTCTTTGCACATGACCTCTTGCATAAATGGGTTGAGACACCTTTGGTGCTTAATACTCGGCTTGTAATCCTTGGCAAGTTGGATTTTATGAATACATACCCTAGGTGGGATACCAATGGTGTCTTCAATTGTCCTCCGGATAGCCTTTTTTAGCTGTTTAAGCACCACGACCTATACATTCACCTGTTCATCATTAAGATCCATAGCAATGATGATTGACAAGATGTTATTAGTACCAAAAAATGCATATCTTAGATGGGATGGAAGAGCCTTCAATTCCAACATTAGTGGCTCCTCAATGGATGGTCTAGTAGGTGGTGAATCTCGAACATTTAGGTCTAATTCCAGCTTACCTTGGCATCTAAAGGCATAAGATACCCCCAGAGCCTTTACCATATCCTTACAGTTTGGGATTCCATCACCTTCAAAATTCATTAATATTGCTTCCAGAGTGTTGGCACCGAGTCTTTTTTAATTGGTACCTCTGGTTTTGCTTCATCAACACTCACTTACAGAGAATACCTTCAGATCATCATCCCTCTTTGTATGTTGGAAAATGTTGAGTAAGATCTCACCCTTACCTAATAAAAACATTAGTTGACCCCTCTCCATGTACACTAATGCTTGCCTAGTGGCTAAGAAGGGCCTTCCCAAGATGATTGGAGCTTCAAAGTCAACCTCACAGTCCAGGATCATAAAGTCTATGGGGAATATGAATTTATCAACTTTGACATGGTCATCATACTATATCTCTACAGGCGTCTTCACCATTCTGTCCATCATTAATAGTCACATGCTCGTACGGGCAGGGGCTCCCAATCCTAGCTTCTTGAAGATCACAAAAGGCACTGATTTATGCTGGCACCTAGATCACATAATGCCATTGTGAACTCAACAGCTCCGATGGTGAAGGATATGGTGAATGCTCTAATATCTTCTCACTTCTGCACCAAGGTTCTTGAAGCTATCGCATTGTAATGTTGAAGCTCTTGGGAGAGCTCCTGGCTTACAGTCTGCTTCTTTGTGACCAAGTCCTTCATGAACTTTGCATACCCACGAATCTTCTCTAATACCTCAATGAGAGGGATGTTGATGGATAGTTGTTTCAGCATGGAGAGAAAGTGCTTGAATTTACCTTCCTCACACTACTTTTTTATTCTCTGAGGGAAATAAGGAGGAGGTCTAAGAATGGGCTTAAACTTTTGTGGCGTCTCTGTAGCATTATTCAC
Source organism: Solanum clarkiae (assembly GCA_011800125.2). Lineage (NCBI taxonomy): Eukaryota > Viridiplantae > Streptophyta > Magnoliopsida > Solanales > Solanaceae > Solanum > Solanum clarkiae. The sequence continues at coordinate 33,383 of JAABOM020034065.1, forward strand.
CCCATCCTTGGCATGAACATCTCCAGTCTCTGCATCTTTGTTCTTAACTATATCCTCACAAACATCTTCATGATCAACCTGCATCAGAGGGTCAATGGTTTGCTTGCCACCATAAGTAGTCACTACTATACACTGCCCCTCATTCTTTGGATTTTGAACTGCATTGCTGGGAAATGCAACCCTTCTAGTGCTGGTTAAGTTGAGTTGACATTTGACCAAATTATTTCTCTAGCTGCTTGATAGCAACAAAATGAGACTCAATTTTTGATTAATGCTGAAGATGTCAGACTTCATCCCCTTCAACCTCTCATCTGGAGTGTTAGCCTTCTTCAATAGATGGCCAAATATCTCTTTAACTCCAGAGCTACTAGCACCTAAGTCTCGATTACATGGTGGCACATATGGACCATTCCTGTAACCATCTCTGCATCTCAAATCAATATCTCTGTCCTGCCCCCTGTTTCTATTGTAATAGTCTCCTCGATTGTTGTATCTGAATGTGGCATCCTTGTTATAGTTCCGACCTTGGTTTCCTTGACTTTTGTTTTAATAGTCTTAATTGTACTTTTGAGCATTGGTCCAAGAACTCACCATCTGATCAGTGACCAAGAAAGTGTCCTCCTTGTAAGGCTCCTCGTACAGAGGTGCTCGTGAAGGCTGATGGGCAGCTGCATTCACACTTTTTTGGTTCTACTTCATCAAAAACTCCACATTGGTACTGCAACACCCCACATCTTATAGTACTAGTACTATGCAAATGAAATATGATATGACTCTTCAAATTAGCTCCAATTTTTAAAAGTGCTTGAATGTCAAATTAGAAGGTGATATGTATGTCTAACGCTAAAGAGTGTCGAGTGTAAATACGTTTTAAGTCAAATTGAGGAGATCACGACCTTAAACGAGGTGAAACAAATGAGGTGCTTGTAAGACTTAGGAAGTTAGCAGGTGATTCACCTACATGCTTAGCTTAAATATGCTAGCTAAATGGAGATGAGGCCCGACGCCAAATCTGTCAAAGTCCGATAATGAATAAAGTCTGTGTTAAGGGTGTAACTTTATCACATGTTTTAGCACAGTAAATAGACAATATTTTCAGTCCAAGAATAGTAGATAAAGGGCCCAAGTACAACACAACTCACTTGGTGAATTGGGCCAAAACTAAGTAAGGAGAAAAGGGAAAAATGGGCAGCCAAGGCCCAACCAATTTGACCCTAATAATGCCCAACTGAAAGGGGCAAGAAGCTGCATCACCATCTTAACAAAGTAAGGTTAAAAATGTCTTAGTAGGTCGGCCAAAATCCCCCTTTAAAAAGGATTTAAAATAGTTCCCTTAAGTTATTTTAGTTTGGACAAAAAAATATACTTTTCTTAGTTATTCTTTGCTCTATTTCAATGTGTGAAAAGTAGCCCTCATAATCCTAAAATGGTTATTAAACAAAGCCTAAACCTTGAAGTTAAAGGTAGAAACCCACTCAAGGTCCTGACGGTACTCTGCAATGTGGTCGGTGATCAATCTCATAAGTGCGGACTTTTAGGCTAGATCTCTTATCAATACTTTGTCCTTGCATGCCCCAATTTGTGATCATGCTCAGTTGTGTTTCTGGGGGACTGATACTCAAGACCATAAAGAAAATATCGGATGGTGGTCTGAGATAAGTCAAATAGAACTCCTCTCACCATCATGCATAAACGTTAGGGCTGAGAAAGGTATCTTTTCCCCTTTAGCGGTGACTCCACAATAGTGGCGGCATAAGAAGCATAGAACTCTCAAATCATCGCAGGGAGTACTTCCCTAATGAAGTTGCTAACCACTCTAAGCTATTGCGGGCTATGGCGTCCCAAAGTCCAGGGATACTATTAAGCCCATAAGTGATAATTTGGGGCTCCTTATATATAGTGTAAGTCTGTTGGCCCAGAAATGATGATTTGGGGCTCCTTATATATAGTGCGAGCCTATTGGCCCTGCTTGTCATGACGGAGGTCATCCCTTTATATTTGCTGCATACGCATATACACCATCTACTAATTAATGCATCTAAGGTGAAAGTGGTGCAGGAGGTGCTGAAGTAGATTCAAACTCTGACTCCTATCCAGATTCGAACTTGAACCCTCTCTCAAGGAAGTCATCTAGATGGAGCTGCTCTCGCTATCACCTCTCTCGTCTGACTGGGAGGTTTGACCACCATGGCCTGAGTCTGGGGAGCCACTGTTTGTTTGGTATTCACTAACTTCTATGGTCGCTCGAAGCCCACATTTGGATAGACACTGAGATCCTCTGTGGACCCACTGGCCTCTGGAGCAACCAGGGCATCCGATAACTTATCTCATAATCAGGTCTGCAAGGCTCGAATCTCACTCTTTCTGGACTTTGGAGCCATTATACCTAAAATTCATACCATTAACACACAAATTAGTCCTACTAGTATAGGTAAGAAAAGAAAAAAGTCAAACGAATGAATGGCAGAAGAACCTATAAAGGCTCGTCTACGAGCCGTAGGAAAAACTATGGGCCGTAGATGGCCTTCGTAGCTGGTAGGGTACAGTAATTTAGGTTATCAGAAATGCACCTATAAGACCAAGTATGGCTTATAAAACTAAGTGTTGGCCTTAGATTATGTCGTAGGTGTAATTCCAGAATCAACATCTGCAGGCATGGAACCTACAAGACTAGGTTATCCTAGAAAACCCCAAGTTCTTGGACTTACTTACGAGGGGCAACTACAACCCGTGGATTAATCCACAGGCCGTACAAGACCCTCGTGCTATAAAAGTATAGCAACCTGGATTTTCTACTCTTATCAAATAGATTCCATTAATCACAATAGGACCCAAAATCACAACGAACAACAATGTGTGTCCATTTTAAGTAGCATCGAAGCAATAATTCACTCATTCAACATGTTTTCACCAAGTTACCAATACCCCACATGTGTAAACCCTAAAACCACCCTATAACTAGAAATCCATCATTCACATAACATCTCAACCACCATTGGACAACTAATCTCCATGCTATCATTCACATATACACAATTACATGCCAATTTTCAATTAAATTGTTCAATCTAATTCAGATGACAAGTGACTATATGCTTTCAAAAAATAACATACAAACACTTCATGGTAAATTACATTCATTACATTGTTCCAGCTTATACATGGTTCAATTTCAAAGATAGCTAAAAAATTAGTTCCAAACATTTGATATTTCTCATGAATAGGCGACACCCATTATTAGAATCATAAACCTGGAAAGCTCATTCCTAACAATATTTCAACTTATTGACACTATTTTCGATAACATATAGAAAATCAAGTCAAGTTTATATCGGAATTTGATCAAGAATTTGAGAAACTGCAACAGGTAGCCGATAAAAGAAAACCCTAGGTACGTCGAATAGTAGCCAAAAATTGGCCAAAAAATATGGAGTTGGTCAGAATGGTTGTCAGAGAGTTGGAGGAAAAGAGAAGATTAGGGTATTTTTGGAAAATAAGGCAAGAATGAGGTTAAATGATTTTATCCCTGTTCAAACGAATGTCCAGGTCGGGTTAAAATTGGGTGTAGGTCCCATGAAACCCAAACTATCGGCCATAAGAAATTATCGCCTGTTAGTCACGGTCTCCTGGTTTTCCTGAATCCTAGTTTAAGATGATTGGCACTACAAATCCATCTATGAGACGTACATAGACATACTATCTGTATGTTGGATCATAGGTTCCCCTAACACTTAGCAAGTTTTCAAGAAACTTACCTATGGTCCATGACCTCATTTATGACTCATAATTTTATGTAGGGGCCATAAAGTTGGCTCATGGATTGGAGTGCATAAAATTTTGCTTACTGGAAGTGTTTTTACGAATCAGTGTATGAGTCATCGTATGAACCATAACTCGTAGAATTGGTTGTAGAATCATCTTCTCCTACTTTTCAGCACTGGTTTGCTCACTAAGACTTATTCCTGCATGTCCTTAATAGAACAAATTGTTTCCCTATAAGCCACCAGCCCTTGATTCCAAAATTACATCTAAACAAGAAAATTTAAACTACCTACAAGTCTATGAAGCTAAAAGTAAAATAAAAACACAAATGATACATCGAATATCTTGGGTTTCCTCCCAAGTAGCATATAATTTATTATAGAAGCTTGGATAACTTGGTTACTCAAACATCATTAAGTGCCCAAACTTCCATCTTTAGATCATCGAGCCTCTTCATAGACTGGCAGATGTAGAAGACGACTTCTTCATCATTCTATCAAAACTTGAGTTGGCCTGATTCCATATCCACCAGTGCTCACCCAGTGGCTAGGAAGGGCCTTTCCATGATTATTGGGACTCCAAAGTAAACTTCAATATCCAGAATCACGATGTCTGTGGGGAATGTGAATTTTTTCGCATTGACGAGAACGTCATACAATATCCCCATAAGCTTCTTCACCATCCTGTCAGCCATTAACAACATCATATTTTTTAGAGTATAGGCTCACAAACCTAACCTCTTGAATACTACAAGAGGCATTAAATTGGTGCTAGTGCCTAGGTCACATAATGCCTTAGTAAATTTGATATCTCCAATGGTGCAGGGTATGGTGAATGCCCCAAGATGTTCTCTCTTTTACACTAATGATCTTGTTGCTCTCGCACTACAATGCTGAAACATTTGAGTGAGCTCTTGGCTAATAGTCCTCTTTTTTGTCACCAAGTCCTTCATGAATTTTGCGTACCCGAACATCTTCCTCAATGCCTTAATGAGAGGGATATTGATTGAAAGCTTCTTCAACATAGAGATGAAGTGCTGAAACTTACCTTCCCCTCCTTATTTTTTAAGTCTTTGAGTGAAAGGAGGGGGAAGTCTAGGTACAGGTTTCAACTTTTGTGGCATCACTACCTCAACTCTCACCCCATCCTTGGCACTTACATCTCTGGTCTCTGTATCCTTTCTATCAACCATCTCCTCATGAACCTCATCAGTATCTATTGGCATCGACGGATAAAAGGTCTACTTTTTACCTTGTGTCAACACTGCAATGCACTGTTGTCATTCTTATGATTCTGTATTATGTTCTTGGGCAATGTACCTTTCTGACGCTGGTTTAATTGAGCTGACATCTGACCAAACTATTGTTCCAGCTTCTTGATGGCAACATACTGAGACTTAATTTTTTGATTAATTATGGAGATGTCAAAATTTCATTCCTTTCCAGGTCTTATCCTGAGCGTTATCCTTCATCAACAGTCTATCGAATATCTCCTTGATTCTTGAATGACTAGACCTAGAGTGATGATTATATGGTGGCATATGTGGACCTATGTACCCATCTTTGTTTCCTTAATTAGCATCTCAGTCTTGGCCCCTATTCTTGTCATAGTACCCACCTCGATTGTTGTCTCTAAAAGCGTGTCTCTATTGAAGTTCCAACCTTGGCGCCAATAGTCTTGATTGAACCAATGGGTGTTGGTCTGGAAACCCGCATCTAATCAGTGACAAAGCAAGAATCCTACTCGTAGTAGGATTCCTTATACAAGGGTGCTTGTAGAGGCTAATAATTGACTGCATTCACACTTTCCTGGCTTTGCTTCATCAACACCACATATTAGTGCCAATTCGAGCTAACTCTTGTATCATCTCCTCATTTATTTTTGCCCGCTCAAAATTAGTACTAACTAAGAAATAGCTCTGAGTCGTCAACTTATATCATGTCCCCCATGCACGATTATCTTCACCACTTTCTCTAACTGCTCAGTTGTAACAAAAAATGGACAACCTAAAAATAAGCCTCCCATGATAGTGTCAGCAACAACTCGGCTATTTTCATCGAAGGCTCAGTAGAAGATTTCCACCAAGGGATCATCAGTGATCTTGTGTTCATGAAAACTCCTTAGACACTTTGTATCCCATGTAGTGCTGATTGAATCACTAGGCAATTGCTCGAAGTTGTTGATCTGATGCTTCAACTTGGGTTTCTGTGACATAGAGAAGAACCTCTCCGAAAAGGCCTTTTGCATTTTTTCCCAGTTGGTGATCAAACTCTATGGGAGCCCGAATAACCATAGTGTCACTTTTCCTGTTAGAGATAGTGGGAAATCACAGAGCCCAATGACATCCATGAAAAAATTTTGACATCTCATTATACTCTTTCTGACGAAGGCAATATTGTGTCGATGGTTATGTTGATGCTCTGATGGTAAGACTGAGAACAACTCGCTATTTTGTAGTATTTGAAGAAAACCACACGGCACTGGAAATTTTGTGTCATTTGATAATGGAGGGAACACAATAGCTTCGATGACATCCATCACCATAAGGCCAAGCCTCGATTAATTCCATGTGTTAGACACTGCTTGAAGATCCTATGGTGGTGCTTTCACATCCCAGTGATGGTGGGTTAGTAATATTATTTGAGTTCAGTGCTGCATCCATGACATCATTTTGCAGCATTTTTCATATTTTTTGGGCCATTCTTCTCAGTGTATTCTAGATTTCATGATCAAATGGAGTCAAGGGTTTGCCTTGACTATGAGTGTTGTGCATATACTACACCTGTATGCTGAAAAAACAACAACAAGAAACATAAAATGAATAAAATAATGATTAATTTCTATATTACTCAAATTAAACCTGTTTAAAAGCTAAATTCCCCAGCAACTCTGCTAAAATTTTGATGTCACCAAAACTATACCTATTTTTTGAAGGTATAAGCAGTCATTGTCAAAATATATATCCTAACCGATCCCATAGGGAATATCGTCTAGACCAGGAGTAATTATGAGCAAGTCTAATGAATTAACCCGCTTATCTCTCAAAAAGAGAGGGGGGAATTTGTGTAATTGCAGTAAGTAAACCTAAACTAGAAATAAGTGTTGTGAAACCAGTGAGAGAAGTAAATGGGGTATTGTGTTCCCCATGAATTCCTAACTTAGTATCATCAGATAATCATAATATTTTCTAGTGTGTAGCATGCAAAACTAGTAAATTACGTTAACCAAACCCTTTGATCTAGGAAAGAGGTAAATTTCACTATATGTGATTTGATCCATCCCCGTAGTGTGACATTACTAACTGTTACCTTTTGTTCCAATACAGCCACTCCTTGATCCAGTTTGGTTGATTAGTTGAGCGGGATCCTATCAAATCGTGTGAATTAATGTCTTTTCCTATTCAATACTATTTGATCTGTCCAATAAGAATTAGGCAAGTTCTAGTGTTCGCCACCATTAAGAATCATTCATAATGAAGAGAATTAATTAGTACATGTTGCATGCACATTTTTCAAGAATTACAGATTATCTGATTTTACCTTGTTAGTTTTTTATAGTTCCCACAATCCTAGTTGTGGATTCAGCTTTGCATAATCATTGTAGGTGAAAGAATATTGTTATTGAATAGCATAATAAAACACTTACAATGATGAAATTAAGAACCAGAAATTCAAAGCTCTCCACAAGAAATCACAATGTAAAGTTTCCAATGTAAAAATTTTAAAATATAAAGTCTCAAAAGTGTTTCTCTGTCCTCCCGTGCGTCTCTCTGCTAAAAAGACCTAAAAAATTATTTTAATTAAGTAAAATACATATCCAAAAAAAATAGGAAATTTGGATTCGACAGCTTCTACGGACTAGGTCACAGGCCGTATAAGGGACCACGACCCATACCTAGGCTCCGTACTCTTCAACTTCCAAAAACTAACTTCAATTCCACATGACCTTCTTATGGGCCATCTTCTAATCTATGACCCGTGGAGGGTTTGATTTGAAAGCTTTTCTGAAACTTCTCAAACTCTAATCCTCCAAGCATGACCCTAATATATGACTCATGAAAACTTCTGAGGCTCATCTAACAATTTGTGGATGCAATATCTCAGACTTGGCCCTTCACTGAATCTAACTCAAGAAATCGTTCTACAGCTCGTGGATTGAACCACAACCCATAGAGTAGCCTGTAAATCCTAAAAAATTCCAATTATGTTGAACTTTGTCCAAAATCATGTCAAACTCTGTAATCCTACAAAATAAGCATGAAAACACATAAAACCCACTGACATCACTTTGAGAACACACAAAATTCCATGTTTTAAGCATCAAAAGTATTCTATTCTTGCAACACATCAACAACATGAGTGGGTCTCCAACTTTAAAGTCTCTTTGAAAAATCTTCAAGTCATGCCATATTTCATTTTCTCCTTGTACAAGGCTGAACTCTCATAATTTCTCAGTCTAAACTCATCTATCAAGTGAAGTTGTCCCAAACATTCATTGACAACATCATCCTTATCAAAGTTCAACTTCTACAATGCCTATAAGGCTTGATGTTCAAGATCCACCTGTAGATGACAAGTTTTACCAAACATAAGCTGATATAGAGACATCCCAATAGAGGTCTTATATGTTGTATGGTAAACCCAAAACACATCGTCAAATTTCACTGAACAATGAGTCTGATTACCATTCATCATCTTGGCAGGTATACTCTTGAGCTCCCTATTTGATACCCCCACTTGACCATTTGTTTGAGGATGATTTGAGGTTACCACCCGATGCTTCATCCTCTATTTGCTAAGCAAAGATCCAACAATCCTATTGCAAAAATGTGAATCACCATCACTGATTATGGCTTGAGGTGTACCAATTGAGTCAATATGTTCTTCTTCAAGAAATTGACCACACCATTACTATCATTTATAGGCAAAGCCACTACTTTAACCCACTTGGAAACATAATCTACCATGACCAAGATGTAATGGTTCCCATTCGAACTACAAATGGTCCCATGAAATCGATACCCCACACAACAAATATTTTCACCTCAAGGATTGGAGTAAGAGAAAATTCGTTCCTCATAGAGATGTTACCTTGCATTTGACATTGAGGGCATGTGTTGACAAAGACGTGTGCATCATGATGTAGCAACAACAAGAAATATCCACAGTACAACACTTTAGAGGCTATGTGAATGCCTCCATAGTGACCACCTATGGGAGACACATGTAATAGTTTTAAAATTTCTTCCACCAATGACTGCGGGACATATTTCCTTTTGATATTATCTGCAAATTCCTTGAACAAGTAGGGCTCATTCCAATAGTACCATTTCACATGAAACGAGAATTTTCTCCTTTGATTGCTGCCTCTACACATAATATAATTAGCAAAATCAGTATATCACAGTGTTTGGCTAAGTGACACAACCCTGAATGATTGATTTGAAAAGTATTCATCAACATCTTCCCACCAACACCCCCAACATTTGATTCAAGGTGGGAAAGATGGTTAGAAACTTGATTTTGCACCGCTTTTGATCATTCACCTCAAATTCAAACTCTTGAAGAAAAAAGATCCACATAATCAACCTTGACTTAGCTTTATTTTTGTCCATCAAATATATAATAGAAGTATGGTTCATATGAATGGCAACTTTGGACCCCAATAGCTATGCCTGAAATTTCACAAATGCATAAACTACAATAAAGAGTGCTCAGGCAGTCATCATATAGTTCTTTTGGGATGTGTTCAATAATTTCAATGCATAATACACTGCATGAAACATCATCCACTTTCATTGACCCAAAACAAGCCCCAAAGCAACTCCACTTAAATCACACATCTCTTCAAAAGGCAAACTCCAATTGGAAGACACATTAATAGGAGCCAAGACAAGTTTTTCTTTAAGTCACTCAAATGCCATCATACAAGATTCATCAAACACAAAAGGAAAGTCCTTCTCAAGAAAATTACACAAAGGATAAGTAATTTTAGCAAAGTCTTTAATAAAATGCTAATAGAATCTGGTATGACCAAGGAAGCTTCTTACCCCTTTAACAAAAATAAGTGGAGGGAGTTTAGTAACTACTTCAATTTTCACCTAATCCAATTGCAACCTATTTCTAGAGATTCTATGGCAAAGCACAATACCTTACTTTATCACGAAATGGCACTTCCCTCAATTAAGCAGCAAATTTGTCTCCGTACATCGTTAGAGTACCCTTTCAAGATGAGCAAGGAATTTAACCATAGAGAATTTATCCATGAAGACTTCCATAGACTCCTTTGTCACGATCCACTCTTAGGTCCTAGATGTGACATGGCGCCAGGGGAAACTGAAAGGACCCTAAGCAAGCCTCTTAGCACATCATTACACATGTTTGGTCGCCGAAGCAATGAAATAACAACAAGAGGTCGTAAATAGGGATAACGAGGCTAAGGGACATCTTTCATATCATAAACAACAAGAGTAAAGAGAGAGTCAAAACTTATAGCATTATACAAGACATGTCCAACAACACCTCTAAACACAGAACTTAGCGGGGGCCAAGATAAGCAACCGGGCTCAGCTTCATATTAATTTGAATAGGTAATCCAAATATACAAGATATAATCAAAACATAAGCATGAGAAAGGATAGATATTGTCCCCAGACTTGGGGACTTACCAAAACTAACTTGAACAATTTGTCTAGCCATGGGGAGGAGGATCAATAGGGGCTCTGGTCCCTACATGGTGATATCATGTAGGCACAGACTATGCCTTAGTATATTGCAAATGTACTAAGTATGTAAGATGCAATACAACAAGAGATAAGCAATATAATCAAAATACATAATCATAACAAGAGATAGTATATTAGCAATATGACATGCATGAATAATGCTTGTAGTAAAACATGTTTGAAAATAATCATTCTTACATAGCTTGTTTAACCCAATAAGGTGACATGCTTAGATCATCCAAATACCTTGTACTAGAGGGTGAGGGATATAGCATGCGTCATAACCCCTTCTACTAGGTAATGGGTAATACGTGAGATAATAAATAGCATATGAGGATAGAAGGGAGCATAGGTCATAACCCCTATATGTGTGCATGAGATAATACATAACCTTACTTCACATATGAGGGTGAGGAGTACCACATAGTTCATAACCCTTTATATGAGTACATTGCATAATCTCTAATCATACACTAGGGTAAGGAGTACAACATAGTTCATAACCCCTTCGTGTAGATATGAGTAAGTGAATAGAAAATGTGGGTGGAAGTTAGCATAGTATATACCCCCTACATGTGAGTACCTTGCATAACCTCAAACCATGAATGAGGGTAAGGAGTACAACATAGTTCATAACCCCTTCATTTAGATATGAGTAAGTGAGTAATATTACGAGGTTAAGGTATACAACATAGTTCATAACCTCTACATATAGAAATTGGCCTTATACTAAAGGGTAAAACATATAAAATATTTCATAACCCCTTCTTGTAGGCTTCAAAATTTACAAGAGCATAGGCCTTAATATAAGGACTCAATAACTTATCAACGATTCCCAAGAACATAACAACATGAGAGGCAAAAAATTCACTTGCAATAATATAAGTTCTTTACAATATTTAGTCACACATATATACATTTCTTTCATCATCATATAGTCATTCAACTAATAAGACATGCATTGAAACTTCAATTCCTTAAGAAACCATAATCGAAAATTTTATCAAATACTTGGCGGGTGTGCAGTGCTTGTGTAAAATCACGAAATTCAAGAGTGAAATCATGTAATAAAACTTGAAGAAAAATAATCCACCAACATTTGGTAATACCATCACACAATGTTCATTGAAATCCATCATCAAATCTCATAATAGACCATAGTTTCATACCCCAAAACATACATAGTCACAATACACAAACCATCTCATAGTATATCTTGAAATAGGTAGACATGTGTTTCCAATCAATATTTCATTAAAAACCTAACATAATTTGTAATCATAATTCATATTAAGTAATATCCATAAGTAATACAACTTGAAAACATGTAATTTTTCATCAAAAGGAAGGGTTGGACTCTATGGATGAAAGGTACCCATGGATGAAACCCGCATATCTTATACCTTGAATTTCTTGAAATTGAGTTGAGAAAGACTTGAAGCTTGGAATAGGGTCTTGATATCCACAATTTGTTCTTGAGTTTCCTTGAATTTGTATTGGGGTTTTGATTGAGGCTCTTGAGAGAATTTAAGAGTGTATTCCAATTGGGAGGAGTGAATTGATCATTAGGAATATGGTTTAGGTCTTTAGGAAGTGTTAAGATAGCATAGGAGTCCCCAAAAGACCAATAGAAATAACTAAATTTACGGAATTCCATTAATGAAACGGAATTTGGCAAAAACTCGTATATAACCCTAAACATATAAGTTCTATGAAAACAGGCATAACATCTTCGTATGAACTCTAAATAAGGTGAAACAAAGTACATTGAAAAGTTAACTCAAAGAGCTTTAATTTGGTAGGTTGTGGCCCACCCAGTTCTTTGTGTGTTAAGAGATATGCCCCTTTGAAGTTGACCGTCCTACCAATACTCGTGCAAAACTTAGCCAACGGAAATTCCTTTGGACTTGGCTTGATGTTGGGGACTATGATGGTATTAAACGACATGAATAGGATTGACCTGGATTTGAATGAGAACTTGATCTTTGAATGAATTTCTTGAGATCAGGAATGGGTTTTGGACACTTGAATTTAGATGAAGCATTAGTCTAAGTGTTTAAGAAAGTATTGGGGAGTGTTTTGTATGATATGAAGGTGAAATATAGCTAAGTATAGGTATTGTCACGTGTGGGAAGAGTTAGGCCAAAAACCATAAAGCCTTGGATCGGAATAAAATAACTAGGCACAAAATAATGCACTGGCACGCCCCAGCCGTGTCGTACTATGGGTGTTCAGGCACACTGTTTTTCGCTCACTTTAAAATTTTAATTTTTCTACAGTTGCTCTAAATTTCCACTCTATTTTCCCCCTGAACAAGAATATAAAGTCGAATTTTCAAAATAATGCATAGCTTTTGAGATATATGGAAATTACCATTCTGGGCACTTCCGAGGCACATTTTCGGGCACTTTTTGGGGTCGTTTCAATATCTCCCACTTGGGAAAATTTATCCTGAATGTCAAAGAAATGTACATAAGAAAAGTAATAATGAAAAAATCAATCCGAACAAGAATGCAACAATACATTCAGATCACCATTTCAAAATCTCAACATAAGTATCAAAAATCGTCATGAACTTGTCAACATAAACATGAATGCATGCAAATGACATAGGTGCTGAAACATAAGACTTGAAATCACAAAAAAGGATTTGACATGTTATCATAAGCTTGAATAGAATTAAAGTGGTATGAATATCGCTTTTCCATGCTCGCTCCAGCTCCCCGAGAGACACTTTCGACTTGACAATTCTTTCAAAGGTCCTTGACAAACAGTATACCCTTATCAATCAACCTCTTCAACCTTTCCATCTAATACCTCACCAGGACCTCTTCCTAAGTCAACTTATCCTCCACAACACCCACAATCTTACGAGTTCTATAACACTAGAGTCACTACCACATCCCTTCAACCTAGAAGCATGAAAAACTGGACAAACCATAACCATATCCCGTGGTTGTTCCAATCTTTAAGCAACCTTACCAATCCTCCTCTACACTACATAAGGACTCACAACCATAAACTCATTTGTCAACCTTAATCACACATGCTCCACTTGGTATAATGAACCACCATCTCCCCCTTGGGAGACAACCTCAACTCTACCACCTTCCACCTAAAACCTCCAACTCTAATAAGGCGGAATCATCTCCTTGCTTAATCTAGATCTCTTCAAATAAAGAAGATTTGGAACCATTAAGAATACTACACCACCATGGTCAACTTCTTTCAACCTAACCCCCAATCTAGCCAACTGATGGACCTCTCTAGTCACCTCTTTGCAACCATTCTCAACACATGCTAGGCTACCTAGGGCATCGACCACAACATTAGCCTTACCGAGAAAAATAATGCACACTCATATCATAATCCTTAAGGAGTCCTAACTAACTTCTTGCTACCCTCAACCCACACCTATCATATTTAGCAAACAACCTCTCATCCCTTAAGACTTGCAACTCAACCGCCAAATGGTTCACAAGCTCTAAATAAGTCAACAACCCACCACTAGAGACCACCACAAAACATTTCAAGGTAGGGTTTTAAGACCCTATTCATGAAACCCCTAAACATAGCCTGTGCATAAGTCAACCAAACAAATCCACTAATACTCAAAATGCTCACACCTTGTCTGAAAAGACACTTAGGGATATAACTTACCCTCATCCTCACTAGGAGATAAAACCCAAACCAATGATCAATCTTAGAGAAGGGACTAACCCATTATAGTTGACCAAATAGACCAACCATCCTTAACCATCATATTACAACCTTACGAGTTCTACACTCATTGGAAGCATGCTATGCAAGTAGCCAAACCACTCCAACAGCTCCAACCCATCATACAAAGTTCAAGTAAGATCACAAGACAAGACTCTATGCAATAAAAACATGGGGCATCCCTGTAACACCCCACATCTTACAATACTAGTACTATGCAAATGAAACATGATATGGTTTGGTCAAATCAGCGCTAATTTTTAAAAGTGTTTGAATCTCCAATTAAAGGGTGATATGTATGTCTAATGCTGAAGAGGGTCGAGTGTAAATAAGTTTTAAGTCGAATTGAGGAGATCATAGCCTTAAATGAACTGAGAGAAGTGAGGTGCTTGTAGGACTTAGGAAGCTAGCAGGTGAGTCACCTACTTGCTTAGCTTAAATTTACTAGCCAAACAGAGATGATGCCCGACATCGAAATTGCCCAAGTCTGATTATGGATAAAGTCCGTGTTAAGGGTGTAACTTTAGCCCGTGTTTTAACATCATAAATGGACTTTACTTTCATCGCAAGAGGAATATAAAAAAGGCCCAAGTACATCACAACCCACTTAACCATTTGGGCCAAACCAAGTGAAGAGAAATTTGGAAAATGGGCAGCCAAGGACCATCAACTTTGAAACCCAATTAGGCGCAAATGAAAGGACCAATCTGTTTATCACCACCTTAATAAAATAAGGCTTAACCAACACAAGTAGGTCGGCTAAGAAGTCTTTTAAAAAGGAATGAAAACAACCCCTTAAGCCATTTCAACTTAGACAAAAAAAATCTACATTCTTTATTGTTCTTTGCTCTCTTTCAAGGTGTGAAAAACAAGCCCTCACAACCTCATAAGGATTCCTAAAGAAGCTCTAAACCTTGATTTTAAAGGTAATTAAATCCACTTATGCAATTAGTATGGTTTGTTCATAAAAAAACCAAAGAAATAAGCTAATTATAGATGTGCTAGAAATTTTGGACAACATGTATCCTAAGGATTATTGTACACTTTTCTTGTTAATTAAGGGGCTTTTCTTTTCTTGGTTGGCTATATTATGGAGTAAAAATCATTTCATTAACAAATGTTTGTTTGTTAATGATGAAATAAGGCTGCAGCGCCACTTTTACAGTCTGAAAAAAAAAAGAGTTGTTGTACAACACCGTAATTGTGCTCTTAAAAGAAACTTGTGGGCTGATAATTGAAAATTGTTGTTTCACTAACTTCGCCTAATTTGGGACTATTTGTGGACTATTTCAAAATTGGTTTTATGTGTATAAACATTGAATACAGTTTGGGTAAAGTTGAAACAGGTTCAACATTGTTGACGTCGAAATGTGGCGAAGGGATATAACGTCATGCCGCCTATTTGTATGTGGTGTAGAATTGTATGTGTTGTGCTTTATGGACTGTTGTAAGACTATTATGGAACTAGAACACAATGCACATGATAAGTATATGAGAGTGTGTATTAGAAAATATTATTATGGATGGAAAGGTTGAAAAAATACGCTCGGGTTTATAATTATCCGCTTGTTGCCCGTGTGTAATTTTATTATGAGATTAGGATGCCAAGATTTATTTATTGGCTGCTAATATTAGTTTTATCACCTATTTTGTTGTAGATAAATATTTGGAGGAATGGAAGGTTATCTTGAGGTAATAGCAAGGTCATACAGCGAGGTATGTAAGGCTACTCGATTTCGTATTACTTGTCACGAAACCTAGGTTCTTCCTTGGTACATAGAGGATTTTATCTACTTCAACAAGAAAAACAACCATGTCTCCACTCTTTCACATGTTTATATGC
The DNA here is from genome assembly GCA_011800125.2 of Solanum clarkiae. NCBI lineage: Eukaryota > Viridiplantae > Streptophyta > Magnoliopsida > Solanales > Solanaceae > Solanum > Solanum clarkiae. Next base: position 49,432 of record JAABOM020034065.1, read on the forward strand.
TCCCATACATAGTCACTTGCAAACCTGCATACATACTTGGATACCAAGATACACGAGTTTGTTCTACTACATAAAGTTCGTGTGTTGTTCTACCTCCAATGCATTTCTTTATTTGTGTAATCTACTCCTTTCATTATGGTGTTTTCTTTTGTGATTATTTACATGTCATACGTTGTATCTACAATCCTCCAGTTCTAACATTATGAACACCAAAAGAATATTCCCAAAAGTAATTGAAAGATAAAGTATGTTTCTTACTGATGGGTGGTAACCCAAGGGGTGGAAGAATCACCTAGCTAGGATCGATCCTATCACGGGGGTTAGCCCAAGGGATTAAAGGAAAATCCTAGCAAGGGTTGATCCCGATATAGATTTACCACTGATCAGCTGGTCATTTGTATTACATGTTATGCACAGATTATACAGTAAAGGTAAAGTAATAAAAAGAATATAAAGTACATGATCCTAAAATATGGCTAAGGGTGGTCTCTTATCCTGCACCAGTGCATAGTTTCATTTGAGTTGCTACTTCAAATACAGTATTTCCTTCCTTATATATTCAGTACATTATCTCGTACTGACGTCCCTTACGGGGGACCTGCATTTCATGCTGCAGGTATAGGTGATAGTAGATCTCCCCAGTAGGAGTACAGAACATCCAGCATCTATTACTAAGCTCCAGGTTGCTTTGGAGCTTTGTGTCTAGAGCTTATATTTTTGTATTATATAGTTAGCCAAGGTGGGGCCTGTACCAATCCTTATCATATACTTTTTCTTATCTAGAGGCTTTGTAGACTATGTAAATTAAAGTGTGCTCATGTCTCGTACTTTAGACACTGTTGCCCCAAAGGCGTGGCCATATGCATTTCCTTTTGGCTTGTTATTATTGTTTACTTTCTTAAAGGCATGTTGAAAATAAGAATCCCTTGTAATATGTACAGAATGTGCACAGATACGGGTTGGTTCTCCCGGGCCTCATCAGCGTGCCTTAATGGGATTTTGGGCGTGACAAAAGTGGTATCAAAGCGGGTCATCCTAGGGAGTCTACAAAACCATGTCTATGTAGAGTCGTGATTATCGACATGTTGTGCACCACATTTACAAGGAGGAGGCTACGTGGAATTTGGGAGTTGTTTTGTATAGTAAGTATGCCAGAAACCAGGCAAAACAAAGGTAAAGGGAAGGGAGTAGAAGTGGTGCTTGGTATACCCAATCAGGTGAGATAACGAAATAAGGTTCAAAAGGAGTCTCTGTCACAGACAACTCCAACTCCTCCATCTCCTAATGAACCCAGAAGTAGTGAAATTTTGCAGAACCACCTATTGATGCTACAGTGCGGGATCTGAGAAATACAATCCAAATATTGACTCATATAATTTCTAGCCAAGGTCAAAGGTAATAAGGTCTAGCTATAGGTATAGGTGGTGCGAATAGGGAAGCTGGGTCAGATCCTAATGAAGATCCCCAAGACTTTATTGATCAGATTCAACGCACTTTAGATGTTATGTATGTAAGTGGTATAGAAGCTGTCGAGTTAGAAACATATATGTTGAATGGTGTGGCTATATTGTGGTATGAAGGTTGGAAGCAATCTAACGGTATAGATGCACCTCCAACTACTTAGAAGGAGTTCAAAGAGGCATTTCTTGACCATAACTTGCCATTAGAGATCCAAGAGGCCCATGCAGATTAGTTCTTGAATCTCCACCAAGGGAATATGATCATGACGGAGTATATCCTTCAATTTAATTCCCTGGCCAGGTATGCTCCCAATGTAGTTACTACTACGGCGATAGAGTTCATCGATATGTCGATAGATTGGATACATATCTGGTCAGAGACTGTACCATTACTTCCTTGAGCAAAGACATGGACATAGCGAGAATGCAGGCTTTTGAACAGAAATTGGAGGATCAGAGGCAAAGGAGAAGGACACAAGAGTTAGAAAGGGGGAAATCCAAGAGGGCCAAGTCTACAGGGTAGTTTACACCACCCTGAGGTGAGCTTAGGCCTCGATTTTCTAATAGACCACCTAGGCCATCATCCTCCTACTCTATAGCCAATGCTCCACCACAACTTCAGGGGTCTAGGAGAAATCAATTTAGTCCAAGAAGTGAAAGGCAAGGCGCCCGGATAGCGGGATATTCAGCAGGCAAACAAATGAACCCTATGTAGCTTTGTAAACAGTGTGGAAGGAGTCATTCAGTTATATGTCGTGTTGGGACAGATGCTTGTTATTGGTGGGTGCACCAGCGCATATGATGAGAGATTGCCCGAAGAGGCGTATGGGTGATATAGCATAATCTACTGGGTTAGCTGTTGCATCATCATCATCAGTTCCTCTATTATCTAGGGATTAACAAGCACCTATGGGTAGTGGTAGAGGTGTTAAAGGGGCAGCTAGCTCTAGCAGAGTCCAGAATCGCACTTATGCTCTGGGGAGTCGGCAAAATTTGGAAGCTTCACCTGATGTGGTCACAAGTATATTGTCCATCTTTTCACATAATCTATATGCATCAATCGAGCCTAGTTCTCCACTATAATACATTACCCCACTAGTTGCTGGGAAGCTTAAGAGAACACCTAAATTATTGAAGAATCCATTTGAAATGTCTACAACAACCAGTGAATCTATTATGGCTAGAAGGGTTTATTATGACTACGTAGTAACTGTTTGTGACTGTGACACATTGGCTGACCTTATTGAGCTAGAAATGTGTAATTTGATATTATAATGGGTATGGATTGGTTAGCTTCTTGCTATGCCACTGTGGATTGCCGAACTAAGAGAGTGTGCTTCCACTTTCTAAATGAGGTTTTTCTTGAATGGAAATGCAATATTGGGGCGCCAAAGGGTAAGTTTATCTCTTATTTTAAGGCCAAAGAAAGATAATATCTAAGGGGTATATATGTCATTTAGTTAGAGTGAGGGATAAGGAGGCAGAATGACCAACTCTTCAATCAGTTCCAGTAGTGAATGAATCATTGATGTGTTCCCTGAAGAACTTCCAGGCTTACCTCCAGAACGAGAGATAGATTTTGGTATTGACTTACTTCCTGTACTCAACCTATTTCTATTCCTCCATATAGAATGTCCCCGACAGAGTTGCGTGAATTAAAAGAGCAGTTAAAAGACTTATTGGAGAAGAGTTTTATAAGACCTAGTGTGTTCTCTTGGGTCCACAAGTGTTATTTGTACGCAAAAAGGATGGCACCTTGAGAATGTGTATCGACTATCGACAATTGAATAGGGTGACAATTAAGAATAAATACACCCTCCCCAGGATTGACGATTTATTTGATCAGTTACAGGGAGCCAAATGCTTTTCAAAAATTGATTTGAGATCAGGTTATCACCAAGTGAGGATGAAGGAGAAAGATATACCAAAGACTGCTTTCAGGACATGCTATAGTCACTTTGAATTTCTTGTTATGTCTTTTGGGCTAATGAATGCACCAGCAGTTTTTATGGATCTGATGAATAGGGTATTGAAGCCATTCTTGTGTTTGTGATAGTGTTGATTGATGACATTTTAGTATATTCAAGATCAGAAGAGGACCATGCAAATCACTTACAACAAATGTTACAGGTTCTTCGTGATCGACAGTTGTATGCCATATTTTCTTAATGTGAATTTTGGGTAAAATCAGTGGCATTCTTGGCTCATATTATGTCTGATGAGGGAATACGGGTTTATTCACAAATGATAGAGGCTGTGAAAGATTGCCCTAGACCAACAACACCCACGGAAGTTCAGAGCTTCCTAGGTTTGGCAGGTTATTAAAGGATGTTTGTTGAAGGTTTTCCTTCTATTTCTGCACCTCTAACAAAGTTGACACATAAGGAAACCAAGTTCCAATGATGTATGTGAAAGGAGCTTCCAGGAGCTAAAAGATAAGCTAACTTCTGCACCTGTGCTAGTACTTCCAGAAGGCACCGAGTGGTATGCAGTGTATTGAGATGCTTTAGGAGTTGTCTTAGGGTTTGTACTGATACAGCATGGTAGGGTAATTGCTTAAGCCTTTAGACAAGTACGGCCACATGATGAAAACTATCTAACACATGATCTTGAGCTAGCAGCGATTGTATTTGCTCTGAAAATATGGCGCTACTATTTATATTGGGTTCATATTGACATTTATACTGATCATAAGAGCCTCGAATACATCTTTAAGCATAAAGGCCTAAACTTAATACAATGGAGATAGCTACAGCTAACAAAGGATTATGACGTTGATATACTTTACAACTCGGGGAAAGAAAATGTGGTAGCCGATGGTCTGAGTCGTAAGGAAATCATATATACTGGTGACCAGGCCATGGTAAGTCAAGGAGTGGCTAAGGATCTACAACAACTAGCTAGTTTGGGAGTTCGCCTTCTCGAGACTCCAAAGGAAGGGGTTATTGTACATAGTCTAGCAGCGTCTTCGTTGGTAATGGAGCTGAAAGAAAAACTGTTCAAATATCCTGTTCTACGACAACTTAAGGAAAAGGTAAGTTAGGGTATGATAAAGGGCTTTGACCTTAAACAAAATGGAGTACCTTATTACCAAAATAGATTATGTGTGCCTGATATTAATGGACTAGGGAAAAGGATAATAGAAGAAGCCCGTCATTCCCAATATTCCATTTATCCAGGATCAACTAAGATATATCATGACCTGAAGGGAATATTTTTGTGGGGAGGCATGAAAAGGGACCTTGCAGAATTTGTGGCTCAATGTCCAAATTGCCAACGAGTGAAAGTAGAACACCAAAATCCAGGAGGTTATATGCAGTGTATAGAACTTCCAACATGGAAGTGGAATATGATCAATATGGATTTTGTTACCGGGTTTCCTCGCTCATTTCAGAAGTTTGACTCCATATGGGTAATAGTCGACAGACTCATGAAGTCAACACACTTCTTGCTAGTCAGGAGTAATTATATAGCTAAAGAGTATACCAAGCTATACCTCAAAGAGATAGTCAGGCTACATGGAGTCCCAATCTCCATTATATCTGATCGAGGAGCTCAACTCAATGCAAAGTTTTGGAAGTCCTTCCAAAAGAGTTTAGAGACACAAGTGAATTTAAGTACAACATTCCACCCTCAAACAGATGGTCAGGCAGAACGTACCATTCAGACACTTAATGATATGTTACGAGCTTGTGCATTGGACTTTAAAGGTAGTTGGTTGGACCATTTGCCACTTATTGAATATGTCTATAATAATAACTACCACGCGAGTGTCAAGATGGCACCTTATGAAGCTTTGTATGTAAGGAAATATATATCACCAATTGGATGGTTCGAAGTAGGTGAAACCACTATGCTTGGGCCAGATCTAGTACAACAAGCCATGGAAAAAGTTAAGGTAATACAGTAGTGGCTAGAAATAGCCCAAAGTCGTCACAAATCATATGCTGATGCTAGGAGGAGAGGATTGGAATTCTAACTAGGGGATTGGGTATTTTTAAAGGTGTCTCCAATGAAAGGGGTTATAAAATTTGGTAAGAGAGGAAAACTAAGCCCATGTTACATAGGGCCATATCAGATTATTAAGAGTTTCGGGCAGGTTACATATTGACTAGAGCTACCCTAAGAGCTTTCAATGGTTCATCCATTTTTTCATATCTCAATGCTTCGAAAATGCATAAGTAACCCATATCGTATCACTCCTATTGAGTATGTGCAGGTTACAGGAGAGCTCACATAAGAAGAGGTACCTATTGTTATTCTAAATCGTCAAGTTAAGAAGCTAAGGAATAAAGAAATAGCTTCAGTGAAAGTACTTTGGAGAAACCAGCAAGCAGAAGAA
>JAABOM020034066.1:0-17123 GCA_011800125.2 Solanum clarkiae
ACTTATTGTATAATTTATTTATTTGTGATTGTTTGTCTAACTCTAACATTTCTAACAGGTTTCAATCTAATTAAAATTCCTAAATAATTCAAAATTTGTTTATGTCATTTTATTTTAAAATATGTATACATATATATATACACGCATACGTATATATCTATACGTACATATCTCTTTTAAATAATAATAATAATAATAATAATAATAATAATAATGATAAAATGGAAAGAATAAATAAAATAAAAAATGGATTTTTACACTTTACCCTAATTGTTAAATTAGTTAATTTTATTTAAAGTCTAGTAAATTGATTTTAGGACAGCCAAATCAAATTAAAAACTCTTTAAGTCTATCAATTTCTTTCAATATAATTTATTTCATTCAAGTTTAATCATTTTTAAGTTAATCAATTTTTCAAATCAAATATTTTCAAAAGTTAGTCAAATACTTAATCGCCGGACAACCGCATTTAGCGGCCATTTCAAGTGCGTAAAATCTTCTTGAAATGGAAATGTGAACCCGAACTCATTTTTTTGAATTTTAAAAGATTTTCTATTAGTCTTTTAAAATATTTTAATGGTTTCCCAATTATCCATAAAATTAGGTGGCGACTCTGTGTCTTTTCGAATTTCAAGAATAATTTTGCTCAAATTAATTGAGTTTAGATTGATTCTCGATTTTCGAATAATTTTATTTTTCAATTTTATTTTTAAGCCGGTCATATTTCAGCATAACACACTTGCCTTAGTCAAATCACGATCAATCAAACACTTGAGCCTTTCCCTTTCGAATAGAATCTATACCACCACAATCTAATCAAATACTTATCACAATAAGATTCCAAAGCTAAAGAAACATTCATATTACTATACGTCCAGACTAGATCCAAAAACTAACCAATTCCATAGTCAATTCCCAAAATTTCAAGCCTGGGATTAAGTTCAAATTCTCCATATTAATACAATTCATATACATATGTATATATACATCCAAAGACGGCTAAGCAAAGAACCAAAAATACTGGGAAAAGTGCAAAATGGAGAGCCTTGTAATGTTAACAGAATATTTCATTTAACAAGTACTATTGTTACTGCAAACAACATAAAATCACAGGTTAAAGAAACTTTTATTTATTTATTTATTTATTTATTTCAGTTGATAATCATGAAAAGGGCAAAAAAATATATTATATATATAAGTAACAACCCTCCAAACAAGAGCATGGAGCTGGAATCAATTAATAAACAAGATAATGAAGTTATCAACATGGCTACTAGGGGTGGTTGCCCTCTATATTGCACCAATGATTTTCATTTAATTCTCAACTCACAACTCATATTTCTTAGAAAACAATAATAATTATGATATACTTATCAACAATTGTCAAAGTTGTCACCTTGCAAACTTTTTCAGTAATCAACTGCCTAACGTGTCATATAAACGATTCAACCTCTACTTTTTTCCTTCTTTCAAATTTATTGTACATAATAGTAACTTGCACTTAAGGAACATACGATATCAGTTGTGTATTGGAGTTTTCATATCACTCATCCCATAGCATTTATAACAATTAAGAACTGGGTTAACAATTATCTAGAGTTCTCGTCATTGCACTGCCGATGTAAGTCTCGCCAAAACCCTCATCCCCTTCTAATTTAATTAGGTATTAAAAGTGCTGAATTATATTAGCCTAATAATTAGTAAATATGGTATAAGTGATCTAGAATTTTAATTAAATTGTCACTTTAGCCTATCAACTAATTCAACTATCTCAAACTACCCTTCAACTAAGTAACAAAAGTTATCGAATAGTCCAAAAAGCTCCTTTAAAATGCATGAGAGAAATCTTCTATAATATACGAAATCCTATATTCTCAAAATAACTTAAGGGGTCATTATAGGTACCCTGCCGATGGGTTGTATTTCTGGTTCTACAGGTTGACTTGTAGGGCCTTAGCCTAGACTTAGCTAGGGATGCCCTAGACTTGCATTGCTTAGAGCTGATAGTTGTTACAGATACACACAATATCACTTGTTAGGCTCAGTTGATTGTTCCTGAGTTAGCACTCAGCTGATTATTCTTAAGTTGAAGGCTCAGTTGATTGTTCCAGGGTTAGGGGCTCAGAGGCTAGGTTAGGAAGATGTCTAGTAAAGGCTAGGTATTGTTTGGATCTATATCACATTCCGACATAATATATTTGGATCAGGCGTCACGTTCCGACACGATATATTGGATCGAGCATCACATTTCGATATGAGTATTTGGATCGGGTCTCACATTTCGATATAATATATTGGATCAAGTGTCACATTCTGAAATGATATTATGGGATCAGTGCCATGTTCCGGCATGATATCTATTGTCATTATCAATACCCACAATAATACAACTATATAACCCTATTTTTGTGCGTAGGCATACCTTCTGAACTTACGGGGGCCTAGTTGACGTACAGACATAGACATTAGAGCCTTACCCTTAGATATATTTTTATACCTTGACCTCATCCTGGTTGCATCTGTAGTACATACATACGTCACCTGGTTTGGTAGTTGGGTTGCTTGAATCTCCGATAGTTATCATTTAGCTTTTGATTCCGTGGTATAGACATACATAACCTGATTTGGTAGTTGGATTGCTTGAATCTCCAGACAGTTATCACTTGATTTTTGGTTCGGCAGATAGTGTTTACAGTGCATATCTAGTCATTCTTGTAGCATTTACTATATTTCTCTCAGTCGGCCGATGATACCTACTTGGTACCTTATATTAATATTCACCCCTACTTTTCTGCATTTGTCCATTGTGCAGGTCTGAGCACGACCCACTGTTGCTGACTTTGACCTATCATTGTTATTCCAAGAGACTTTTGGTGAGCATCAGGAGGCTTTTGGGATCTTTTGCAGTCTCCTTCTGTCTAGTTAGTGTCTTGGTATCTAGATACTAGCCTAGGTATATAGTTTTGGCTTATAGTTGTATTTGTGTTATTCAGGGTCCGTATATTTTTATTTTTGTCTATAATAACTTTGTACCGTTGATTTCCATGTCCTGGGGTAGGCGATCTTTGGTTTGTATTGTTGTTGTTTAGCTATATTCACACCTTGGTTGCTTGATAGGTTACCTTGGTTATTGGGGTAGCTTGCCTATACGGGATATAATAGGCACCATCACGAATTGTAGTATTGAATCGTGACATGGGCCTAGAGTATCATGGTCAGAATAGGTGGGTATTAAAATTTCACCCCTCCCGTATTGTTTTTAATTATTTTCTCTCTTTCCTACCTAAACTCTACATTATAAGAAATCATTTTCTCCCTTATTTTGGCTTCATCCAAAATCGCCGCATCGCTTCTCTTCACCCAAAATTCTACTTCACTAAAAAAAACTTTGACTATGTTCACATCCCTAACTTGAATAATAGCCAAAAATGGTAAATCTGGTCAGTCAAAAAATCCCACACCTATGTTTTATTATTCAATTTTCTATGTATTTTCAGTCAGTTTTACTGATTCAGTTTTCTTGATTGTTGATTTTTAGATTTGGCTCTATTATGATTTAGGTCAAGCTCTCCTAGAATTCTATGAAAATACTCTAGATTGATTGTGGGGATAAATCCATGTGTGGCATGATAAGATAAGAATTAGTAGAAGCCAAATTTATCTTTTTCGGAAGAACCCTAATCCTTCATGTTTTGGGCTTTCTATTCTACTCCATCTGAATGCATCGATGATGCTAGAATATATGCACCATTATATATAGCATCAATCTAAACCATTTTCCACCATGTCTGTATCCCTCTGAGTGGATCTGAAAGAAAGGACTTCTTAAAGCAACCCACAGGTTCTAGATCTAGGAGAGTTCATATGAGCATAAGGAAAAGCGAAAGGGTCAACATTACTACGGATCCTCGTTTATCATAGATAGGTCAATTTGAGGGTTCATTGTTGTTCAAGCCAAGATAGTCCTTTTTCTTAAGGGCGATTATGTTATTTCTTAGATCAATGACTCGTTAGTCCTGCGTCGCTCAAGCCCATAAGGTACACCTATTTTATGCTTTTTTTGCCCAATTTTGTCTTTCCTTGGATCGATGACTCATAGTTCAAGCCTCGATAGTCCTTTTTGTCCAGGTTTGCTATTTTCTATTCAATTTAGGTAGTTTTCTTTATATATAATTGAATTGATGCTTAGATTCAGATACAAAGTGAACAAAATGTAAGAAATTGGAAAATACTTGAATTCTCGCATGTCCACGGTAGAAAAAGGAATGCAAAAGTGATGTCAAACGTCATCGAATGGTAAATATCTTAACTGTGAATTTTATTTTACAAAATATTTTGTTACAGCAAATAACATATTTTGATGCTTATTTTTTACTCTATACATAATTAATGATAGGCATAAAAATTGACAACTTTATTGAAAAAGAATGACAATCATGTGAATAGTGTAATATTAGTTTTGAATAGTGTCAACATTAATGTAAAAGTTATTAATACTGAATAATTTAACATACAAATACTATAAAAGTATTTAAAATGTGAAAGTAAACTCACTACACAAAGTCTTAACAGATCATACTCATTTTTCATTTCCTCTAGGAACTTATGTCAAGCTCTTTCTATCTTTCTTCAAATTAGAAAAGTATTATTCTAATTAATTTGTTTTTATCTTTTTAAATTTAGATTCATCACCAAGATCTTCATCTCACTTCACTAGATTTTTCTTCAATCTTCATTACTAGTAATTTCTCCATCTACTAATGAGATTTTATGAAGTTAAATTTCGAACTACAATCATAAATATGATTATTGTTTTTAATTTGTTTTGATCTTTCTAAATTTCTCCATATTCGAAGAAATGCATGTTATATTTAAAAATATTTATTTATAAACTTCTTACTTTATTTATACTAATAAGCTTTTGTATTATAAAATAAGTGATATATTTTTATATTTGAAAATAATTTATTTTTTAGAACCTTAGTTAAAAATCTTAGCTTGAATAAAAATGTTTGAATTACTAAATCTCTAATGTTTGGGTAAGGAAAAAAAATAGTTGTCATGATCATTAGACTATTCCTGATCTTCGTAACATCATTGGAAAGTATTGTTATTGCTAATAATATTTTGTTCCTAAATTAATTCCTTAACAATGACAAGATTTTAGTGCCGTCCAACCAAAGATTTGCAATAAGATCTTTTAAAATTCTATTTGAATGTATGGATGCAACAGATATTAGGATTGTGGTAAAGGAACATTGGGCCTACTGTAGTATGGGTTGGCAATAGATTGAAGTCACTTGGATGTAATGCAACGATTGTACTTGAAAAAGCAGAATCTAGTTTTGTTCAAGTTTTTACACAGACAACTGTATGGATTCATAATCCAAACTATTTTCAGATCAATTTCTACAACTCCTAGATTGCTGCTATTCTTTTTCCAAGACTCTAATAGATCCGAATGAATATCATGATGCCTAGAGGGTAATACTCATTCAGAGCTATTGGAGAGATGTTGCGGTAAGAAAATGAATAGCACCAATTCAGGACTGCAGAACTAGTCTAAGAATAATCTAGTTTAGATTATAAATTCATACTGATGTTCCTATAAAGTCTTAAATGGAAATGGATCCATTTTTGACAAATATTAGTGTTGTACTATATCTAAGTTGATTCAATCTATTGTCAATGTATATTACATTGGGTCCTATATTCTGATACCAAAATTCCAGTAGCTCTTGCATTCAAACATTTTAATAGAATTAAAAAAAATTTTATTTCAAAATTTTTATTGGACGATGCTAAAGTCTAGTCATCGCAATGAAATTGATTTAGAAATAAAGTATCATTAGCAATAACAACACTTGCATATGAGGTTATGAAGATAAGAAATAGTCAAGAAAGTATGATAACCATTTCTTTCTTGTCCAGACATGAGAGAGTTTAGGAAATCAAATGTTTAAAATCAACCTTAGATTTTTGCTTAGGCTTTTACATGAATTTTATTTTCATTTTAATTCAAATTAGTCTTTATTGTTGAGTGATTGCATGTTCATCTCATTAAAACTTGATTTGTTTATTTTGTTTTAAAATTGATCGTCCTTTTATTCTTGCCTAAATAATTAATTAGGCAAATATGTGATATGATTTACATACATCGCTATTGTTTAAAAAAAAATTAAAGTTATAGATATAATAAGGATCTTAGTGTTATTTTCTCTCTCCTTTTTTCCTCTTTCCTCTTGCTCCCTGCATTCTCGCCGGCCTCTCTCTTCTCTACTACTATTTTTACATGAAAACATTTGGCTCACAAAAAGTATAAAATCATAGTTTGTCCCTCTGCAAGATTTACTCCCAACTTCACTAGACAATAGTGAGCCTTTCAACAAAAGGTTACAAACCTATGTAACTTAAGGAATTACAAATTTTAATCCCTAACAACACACAAACCTTCCAAGGTTTATGTTCCCAGGTCTTGTGTTGCTCAACTTGAAGATTAAAATTCTAATTCAGTCTATAAAACACTCAAACTAAGATTACATCAATTAACAACTCAATGAAAAACTCATAATACGTAAACTCTATAATAGGACCTGGTTCACCCATTCCAATATTTTCTGTAATATTCAAGAAGCACCATGAAGTCAATTAGTCAATTGCCTTTTTGCTCTCTACGTGTGTAACCTACTCTAATTGACTTCAACTTCTATTTAAGCTAATTTTGCAGAGAGTTGTTCTTCACTTCAAACTCCACATTATCTCAAACTGTCTTGAGTTTAGTTCTACTTCAAGCGAGATTCGTTGTAAACTCAACCTCTTCACTTCATTGGTGTTGTAGTCAAACTCCAACTCTTGCATGCCGCACATGTTTATTTCCTTTGAGCTTATCAGAATTTAGCATCATCCATCCTTTTATTTTTAGAATTTTTGTCTTTATTCCCTTTATGATCTTGCCACGAATTCAACTGCTTTAGAGGACATATCTTTGAACCAGCTTAATTAACATATTTCATGTCACTTTTATCAACCATCAAAACTACATAGCACCCACCGAGAAGAAAAGAAATGACATTGTTTTCGTTCAGAGCATCTTAACCATATTGGAGAACATGGTAATGTTATTATCAGACCTGTTCAGTACTTTGTTTAGTTTGATATACTAGAGCAGCTAAAATTAGGCTGGTGGCTATTTCTAATCTTCGTAACTTCATTGGCAAGTATTATTGTTGCTAATTATAATTTGTTCCCAAATGTATTCCTTAGCGACGGTGAGATTTTAGTTTCTTCCAACCAAAGATTTGAAATATGATTTTTTAAATTTTATTTGAATGTCTGGATGCGATAGATACTAGGAATGTAGTACAAGAGAATAGGGCCTAATGTAGTATAAGTTGGCAATAGATTGAATTCACTTGGATGTGGTGCAACACTTTTATTTGAAAAAGAAGGATCCATTTTTGTTTAAGATTTTGTAGGAACAACCATATGGATTTATAACCCAAATTATTCCGAGACCAATTCTACAACTCCTGGATTGCTGCTATTCTTTTTTCAAGCGCAATTAATCTACATTAAATCTGAAATAATATTATGCTACCCAAAGGATAATATTCATTCAGAGCTAATAAGGAGACGACGTCGCGCTAAAAAAATGAATAGCATCAATCCAGGACTGCGGAACTGGTCTAGGAATAATCTGGTTTGGATAAATCTTGAAAAAAAAATGAATCCCTCTTTATTGAGAACAAGTGTTGCACCATATCTTAGTCGATTCAATTTATTGTCAATCCACTCTACACCGAGCCCTGCATTCATACATTACAATCCTGATGACTATTGCATCCAACAATTTAGAATTAAAAAAATTCAATTTCAAATTTTTGGTTGGATGAAACTAAGGTCTCACCATCACTAAGAAACTGATTTGGAAACAAAGTATCATCAGCAACAACAACATATATGCAGCCATGAATGCAGTCTCATCTGCTTCTTTATCATCAGATTCTTTTGATCCTGATCGATCTCTATGCAGCCATCATGATCCTTTCCTGTATTTTTTGCTATCTTCTCCTTCAATTCATTTTCAACCCTTACTTTCCTCCACTAAAACTTTCATTGTGAATAGTCATGTGGTCAGTTTTCTCACACTCATAATATCTGAATTAGGATTTGTCATTAGACCACTTCTAGTTAGCTGTTTCCTTTTTATGATATCCTTTCCCATTATTAAAAAACTTCTTAATGCGTTTTGCCAGAAATATCATTTTTTCTTTATCTATGTTAGATTCTTCACCATCAGATGCTTTCAAAGATAGTGATATTTCTTGTCAGTTGATCCTCTTTTTTGAGATCATCTATATTCATCACGTAAATTATTAGGTTTTCCAACAATAATCATCACATGTCATGATAGAGATGTCTTTGCCCTCCCTTATGATAGTGATTGCTAAATCCCATTTATCTGTAGCAAGAATCTTTCTCACTAATGCCAGCTCAATAACAAAGTAACGGCAAATAAGAAGTCAGCCACCATTGTTACTCGAAGAATTGCTCTCAGAATGAATGCTGATCCTGGTCCTTTATCACCCAAATCCAACAAACCAAAAACAAAAACTCTGATGGTGGCAGCCGCAGCGTAGCATCTTCTTCCAAGAAAAAGGCAAACGTGGAGTCTGCCGCCAGTGGTACTCAAAGCTCTACTGATCAACATGGAAAAGCAAACCTGACTTCTAATTCTGGTTCTCTTGTTGTCTCTGAAAAACCTAATTTCAAGAAAAGGGGAAATGTGGAGTCCTCCTGTCGACGTGAGAAAGGCAAAGGGAAACTGAAAGCTTCTGCTCATCCGACTCAATCAAAGAAAATGAAAAAAGGAAAGGCTAAAGAAGACGACAATGTCCATTCCAAGAAAGCGAAATTAACCATCTCTAAAGAAAGGGCAAATATGCAGCCAGCTTCAGAGATGGTTAATTTTGCTTTCTTGGAATGGGGATTGTCATCTTCTTTAGCCTTTCCTTTTTCCATTTTCTTTGATTGAGTTGGACGAGCAGAAGCTTTCAATTTCGCTTTGCCTTTCTCACATCGATCAGAGGACTCCATATTTCTCCTTTTCTTGAAATTAGGTTTTTCAGAGATGGCAAGAGAATCAGAATTAGGAGTCAATTTCACTTTTACATGTTGATCAGTAGAGCTTTGAGTAACAATGGTGGCAGACTCCACGTTTGCCCTTTTCTTGGAAGAAGATGTTGCGCCGCGACCACCACCATCAAAGTTGTTTGTTTTTGGTTTGTTGGATTTGGGTGGTAGAGGACGAGGATCGGCATTCATTCTGAGAGCAGTTCTTTGAGTAATAATGGCGACTGACTTCTTATTTCCTCCAGCAAAGACTCAATACCATCATCTTGAAAGAATCATATTCAATGAACAATATCATCATCCTGAACTTCCTAATTTGACTAGTTCCTTCATAAACATTTATCAGTGCATCCCACATTTGTTTGGCAGTAGTATAATTTGAGACCCTCTTTGTAACACCCCCAAAATTCATTCCACCTAGTCTGAGAGTATGCCTGAGAAAGCTGAGAAAAATAACTGGAAGAAACCACGAAGGCGATCTACGACCCGTAGATAAGGTCTCGTAGATACCCAGGTGACTTGGTGAAATTTTCTAAAATCTAAGGCCCATCTATGAGATAACATATAACCCATATACTAATCCACGGCCCGTACATTAGGTTTCATAGCTTGTTAGTTCAAAAATTAACTTTTCAATATATATTGAGCTACGAGTTGTCAGACGGCCCGTACAAGAGGTTTCATAGGTCATATGTCAAATTTCAGTAACTCAAACTTTTCAATACCTTACCTACAAAAGTTCACCTATGGCCCGTAAAAAAACACGGCCCGTAGAATATGTGTCTCATCGGCAGTTCTTAAGAAGGGCATTTTTGTCTATTCCTATCCCTTCTAATCAAATGCCATGACGTTTTGGACTTAATCTATGTCCTATAACATAACCCTAAGTGTATTATTCCTTAATACACACTTAGGAATCCTTGAGAGCACCGAAGAAGGGAGAAAAATGAGTGTTTCAAGTTCAAATATCAGGATTGATATAGGATTGACTATTCTTCAAATGTCCAGGTATGTTACTGAGTCCGTCCACGTGCCCCTTCATAGTCTTGAGTCGAGTCGTGCATGAGAATGAGTAGTTTAAATCCTGTAAATTCTAACCTTGAATTTCTTGCATTACTTTGAGTTCCCTTGATCTTATGTGAATGAATTGATGCAGAACGATATTGAAATAGTTGTAGAAGTTATTCGTGTTGACATGAACCCTATTTTCACTATTGATGGTGTTTTACATAATGTTTGACCTGAGAATATGAGTCTATCATCTTAGTTGAGCATCTGAAGTATGTTGAGTATGAGTAGTATGTACATAACTCTAGTTCTTTCATGTGCATGAGATGATCATCTTATATGTGAATAAATTGACCATGACTGCATAAGATTGAATGGCCGTATGAGTCTGAGTCCTGCGTGAGGTGAACAAGAGTCTTGATTTGCGTAACATAAATGATGATTCTAAATTGCTGAGCTATTGAGGAATTGAGTTGAGTTGTTGGAGATAAGTCAATGATATGAATATGAGTTAAATTTCATGAGCATGTTTTTATCTTGAAAGGAGTATTGAGCACCGATTGGGTGAGAGGATAACACCCTAGAACTATGTGGCCAACGTAGGATAGTCATGCAGTTAACTCTAGTAGCTCATGTCCCAAAAGATGGACATTCTCTTTGGACCTGAGACAGAGAGAGGTTGACGTCCTTTACCTTGGCAACTTTAGGATGTGTGTGGCGATGACATTAGTATTATTGTGCATCACTAAACTTATAATGGTGGGAGTTATGTCGGTTAGAGAAACTTCCAAGCAACACTTGACTGAGCATATTATTTTTTTAAACTAAGTTGCATAAGAAACTAAGTCTCTTTTCAAAGCATGACTTTAAAGCTTAAACTTGCACCATTTGTTTGAACTGAATTATGAGACAATGCATTGATATTGGAGTCAAGTCGATCGATTGTGAGCCTTATTTGTTTGTTGAGCTATTTTACATACCAGTATATTCCACGTACTAACGCCCATTGGGCCTGCATTATTAATGATGCAGATACTAAGGATAAAGGACTTCAGCAGGCACACTGTTAAAGGTTCAGTTTCCTTATTTCTAGAGTTAGTGAGCCCTTCTTGCTATTCGGAGGAGCCTTCTTTTATTTTTATTAGTTATTTCTATTTTCTCTGTGTTGGCTAGTCATGGCTTGTCATGGTACCATCTAGATATTTAGAGGTAAAGGCTTCATGGACTACGAGTAGAGAATTGTTGAGTATGGTTTATTTATTCTTTGTCCAAACTTGGTCAATTGAGGTTATTTTAAAGAGTTTTATTTCTTCATTGATGACTTGTACTTTGAGTAATTCTTTCGATTTCGAGTAAGATGTGAAGAGAGGCTAAATGGTTCTCTTAGGAATCAGTAATGATTCTTCAAGTGCCCCACACCAAGGGTACCTTCCCGGGGCGTAACAAACTTGGTATCAGAGCATAGAGTTCAAGTGTCCTAGGGAATCAATGAAGTTGTGTCTAATAGAGTCTTGTTTATGGGTGTATTGTGCACTACAATTTATAAGAAAGAGGCTATAGGACATTAGGTATTGTTACCCTTTCTTGTGTTCTAAGTTCGTGCAATAGAGTTAAACTCTGCAAAGCTCCTTTCTAACTCATGTGCTACGCATTTGCAAATCATTCCTTCTAAGCATATTGTCACTCAATGAAGTCCCCTAGTTGACAATACTGAGAACCCAACCTAGGGGATATCTACTCCGATGGAAATGAGCTGAGGTAGCCTGCTAGAGTCACTGGTGTTCCACAGGCACCTACTGTTCTACCTGCTCCTACCACAGAGGTTGACTTCAAACTATCAGTATGATCACCCAATTAATAGCTGCTTAGTGGGACCCCGAGTTCATAGACTCCTAGTCCTAGCACCCAGGAGCTACCTGCTACAACTAAGCTTAGGGACTTTCTGAGGATGAATCAGTCTTCACAGGAGTAAAGGTTGAGGAGGACCCTCAGAATTTCATTAATGAGATATAAAAAGTCTTAAAAGGATGCATGCAAATGAGACTGAAGTAGTTGAGCTTGTTTTTTATTAGTTGAAGGATATGACGAAAATATTGTATAATCAGTGAGAAGAGGGTCGAGGTGAGGATGTTGAGCATGCTAAGTGGAGTGAATTCGGTAGTGTCTTCCTTGACCACTTCTTTCCCCAAGAGCTGAGGGAGGCAAAGATTGAGGAGTTCGTGAACCTGAAGCAAGAAGGGTTGACCATCAAGGAATATAGCCTCAAGTTTATCTAGTTATCCAAATATGCTCTAGAGATAGACCAGGACATGAGGGCGAGAACAAGGAAGTTCATATCTAGCCTGGGTAAACATATGAAGAAGGAGTGCAAGGCAACATTGTTGATCCCAGGTATGGATATTTCTAGAGTCATGGTTTATGCATAACAACTTGAGGAGGATAAGAAGAAAGATATAAAGGGGCATCTGAAGAAGAAAGCCAAGTCAGCAAGGCTCAAGCCTAATCAGCCTAAGCAGAGAAAGGGAGACAAGTCTTACTTCTAAAAAATGCACCATTCTCAGCGAGTGCACCATCCCCGAGCAACAAGTATGAGCAAAAATCCCAAAGGTAAGTAGAACTTCATAGCACTAGGCTCTCAAACCAGTGTGACCCTTGGTTCGAAAGGGAAGATACCTTATGGGAAATGTGGTAAGATGTATTTAGGATAGTACTGCAAAGAGAGAGGGAATGGTTGCTACAAGTGTGGCCAGACGGGTCATTTTCAGAGAGAATGTCCATTATAGAGCAACAAGGCTTAGTTTTTTGCTATGGCTCCACCAATAAAAGGTAATCAGAGAGATATTGCACAAGGGACCAGCGGTGAGATAGACCATCTGTATGTTATGGGCAACTGACAGGGCTTAGAGGCTACACCAGATATTGTGACAAGTATGTTTGAGTATTTGCTCTTGATTGTTATGTATTTCTTGATCCAGTGCAACTCAGTCATTTGTGATACCATATGTGGTGAGTAGGTTTAAGATCCTTCCTGTGTGCTTGCTTGAGCCATTTTTTGTTTCTACACTTGTTGGTGACTCCATTCTAGCAGAGAGGGTTTATAAAGATTGCATAGTGTCCATCTATCATGAGGATAATCTTGCTGATTTAATAGAATTGGAAATAGTTAATTCGATGTGATTCTTAGCATGGATTGGCTTCACACCTGTTATGCCTCTGTTGACTATAGAACCCAGACCGTCAAGTTTCAATTTCCAAATGAGCCATTATTGAGTGTAAAGGAGATTCTGTTGCGCCTAAGGGTAGGTTTATTTCCTACATTAAGGCCCGAAGACTGATCTCTAAGGGATGTGTCTATCACCTCGTGCGAGTTAAGTCCGATGATGTTGAGTCTTCTACTTTTGAGTCCATCCCGATTGTGAGTGAGTTTCTTAATGTATTTCTTGAGGATCTGCTTGGAATCCCTCCTGATAGGGAGATTAACTTCGGAATTGATGTTCTCCTCGATAACCAACCTATTTTTACTCTTCCCTATAGAATGGCCCCTGCAAAGTTGAAAGAGTTGAAGGAGCTATTGAGAGATTTGCTTGAGAAGGGTTTATTAGGCCGAGTGTCACTCCATGGGGTTCTCTAGTCTTGTTCATATGAAAGAAGGATGATTCCCTTAGAATATGTATTAACTACCATCAGTTGAATAAGGTGACAATCAAGAATAAGTACCCCCTTCCGAGGATCAATGACTTGTTTGACTAATTTCAGGATGCCATTATTTTCTCCAAGATAGACCTTCAACTAGGCTATCACTAGTTGAAAGTGAGAAAATGTGACATCTCGAAGATGGCTTTTCAAACTTGGTATGGTCACTTTGAGTTTTTAGTGATGTCTTTTGGATTGAAAAGTGCACTTGCAACCTTCATGGACTTGATGAACAGAGTATTCAGACAGTATCTTGACATGTTTGTGATCGTGTTTATCAATGATATTTTGGTGTATTCTAGATGTAGGGGGGCATGCTAATCACCTTCAGATTATTTTGCAAACACTCAAGGATAATGAGTTGTATGCAAATTTTTCAAAGTGTGAGTTTTGGCTTAAGTTTGTGGCATTCTTAGGTCATATCGTTTCGAGAGATGGTATACAAGTGGATACTCAGCAGATTGAGACAGTGAAGAACTGGCCCAGACAAAACTATCCGACAGATATAAGGAGTTTTTTGGGTTTGGCTAGTTATTACCGCAAATTTGTTGATAGCTTTTCCTTCATATCTACATCATTGATGAGACTGACTTAGAAGAAGGTCAAGTTTCAGTGGCCCAACGAGTGTGAGAGGAGCTTCCATGAGTTGAAGACGAGGTTGACTGTTGCACCAGTGTTAACCTTGCTCGAGGGGGACTAATGGATTTGGCATTTATTGTGACATCACCAGAGTGGGATTGGGATGTGTGTTGATGCAAAGAGGTAAAGTTATTGCCTTTGCTTCTAGACGGCACTTGAGAAGAATTACCCCACTCATGACTTGGAGTTGGCAGCGGAGTGTTTGCTCATCTCAAACTATGGTGCCACTATCTATATGGAGCACATGTTGATGTATTCACAAACCATAATTCTCTGCAATATGTTTTCACCCAGAAAGAGCTTAACTGGTGGTGTTGTCAAACTCCAACTCTTGCATTCCGCACATGTCTACTTTCTTTGAGTTTATCTGAATTTTCCATCATCTATTCTTTGTTGTTTGAATTCTTGTCTTTATTCCCTTAATAATCTTATTACTAATTCAATTGTTTTGTACAATTCACCTTTGGACCAGATTGATTAACATGTTTCATGTCACTTTTGTCGATCAACAAAACTGCATAGTACCCACCAAGAAGCAAAGAAAAAACATTGTTTTCGTTTAGAGCTTCTTAACCATATTTGGGAACATGGTAAGTTATTATCAAATCTATTTAGTACTTGGTTTAGTTTGACGTACACTAGAGTGCCTAAAATTAGCTTAGACTAAAATTTTAATCTGATTAAGAATTGTTGAAGCATATAAGGGTGTGGTTAATAAAATGAAATGAGAATCATGATATCTTAGACTCAAATTTCAATGGAGACAAAATTCTTTTCCCCTAAAACGGCTCTCTTATTTATTTGAAATAGGAATTTTTTGTGTTCTCCCTCGCATCTCATGAGACTTTGTCTATTTTAAGCAATTTTATGCTATCGAATTTTAGTTTTGATTTCTTTATTTCTTTTTCATCTTTTTTTAGTTTGTCATATGATTGACTAATTTTCAGTTCCAGTATATTTTTATTTTCTATAGTATCTGTACCTTTGATACATTCAACTCACTACCTATTATCAGCCTAGCTAGTGTGTACTTAGCTATATGTTACGTGATTGTGATGGATTAGTTGAAAATCTAAATATTGTCAAACTTCTTGTCAAGGAGTTGCGGAGCTAGATCAAAAAGCGGAAGGATATTCATTTAAACCTCATTCATCGAAATATCACATTGTAAATATATAAGAATAAAAAACAATTATGTATGTATATAGTAAATAATGCACCTGTTGTTTTCCATTTAGCAATTGCATTGGAAGTCCCTGCATAGTTCCACATCATATAAGTAGGAAGGGCATCAAATGATGTACTAACTATATATAATGGGGGGGGAGGGAGAGAAGAAAAATCTTACCTTTAAACCAGGCAACCAAGCAACATTTGTTTGCAAATCTTGAAGATTGGGACACAAAATACGAGATTTTATGTTTGAAAACGCACTATTCCCAATACCAACTTAACTAGGCTTTTAGAATTCAGGTAACATTCGCATGTATGCATATGAAAAATCTCTAGTAACTTGAGTTTTTGGTGATCAATGCTCACATTGAATGACTTGTAATAACATCGATAAAGGGTGAATTTCTCCAACTCCTTGCTATTCTTGAGGATTTCAACTAGGGTATTCTTGATCAATAAGCAATCTCCAAGTTTTAGGGTCTTAACATTGACACAGCCTTTAAAGGGTAGACCATCTATCAACACATATTTATTCAACTCCAAAAATTGAAGAAATCTCCCTTGGAATATATTTCCTTTGGTATAACACTTTTTCGATACAAATATCTTATAGTTCTATCACCAAAAAGTGAAATCCCTTCGAGTCTTTTTTCATTTTTCAAAAACTCAATCCATCGGATCATGTAATCGGAGCATGCCTAAGTTTGTAGGGAGTGATGCGAGTGAAAAATTTTGACATTAAAGGAGAGGGATGAAAGAACCTTGTCAACAATTGCGAGACTTCTAGCACTGTGATTGTTGATTTGATGTAGATCCAAAGAAAGTCGAAACAAGGATTTCCAAAGGAATCTCCAATGCTTGGAACATACTCTAGTTGCAACGGCTTCTTTTGTTGGAAAAGTGAGATTATTGAGTGTAAAAGTTCATCAGGAAGCTTGCTAATCAAGTCTTCATGCTCTGATTATATGATCCGATGGATTGAGTTCTTGAAAAATGAAAAAAGACTCGAAGGGATTTCACTTTTTGGCGATAGAACTATAACATATTTGTATCGAAAAAGTGTTATACCCAAAGGAAATATATTCCAAGGGAGATTTCTTCAATTTGTGGAGTTGAATAAATATGTGTTGATTGATGGTCCACCCTTTAAAGCTTGCGTCAATGTTAAGACCCTAAAACTCAGAGATTGCTTATTGATCAATAATACACTAGTTGAAATCCTCGAGAATTGCAAGGAGATGGAGAAATTCATGCTTCATCGATATTATTACATGTCATTCAATGTGAGCATTAGTCACCAGAAATACAAGTTACTAGAGATTTTTCATATACACACACGTGAATTTTACCTAAATTCTGAAAGCCTAGTTAAGTTGGTCTTGGGAAATAGTGCATTTGCAGACATAGAATCTCGTATTTTTTGTCCAAATATGAGATTTGCAAACAAATGTTGCTTGGTTGCTAGATTTAAAGGTAAG
>JAABOM020034086.1:0-17120 GCA_011800125.2 Solanum clarkiae
TAGGAGTACAGGACATTTAGCTGTGGTTACCAAGCTCCAGGTTGCTTCGGAGCTTTGCATGTCTAGAGCTTATATGTATATATTGTACAGTTAGTTGAGGCGGGACCTGTCCTGACCCTTATCAGATGTTTCTCTCTATTTAGAGGCTTTGTAGACTATGTAAAGCACAGTAAAGTCATGTCTTGCACTTTGGACAGCGTGGCCCCAACGACCTAGTCATATGCATCTCCTTTTGGCTTGTTATCACTATTCATCTTCTTAAAGGCACGTCAAATGTAGAAACCCCTTATAATATGTATAGAACGCATATAATTACAGATTGGTTCTCCCAAGCCTTATCGGTAATGGGTACCAGTCCGTCCTATGGGACTTTGGGATGTGACAGGTTGGTTCTCTCGAGCCTTATCGGCAACGGGTGCTGATCCTCCCTACGGGACTTTGGGGCGTGACAATCTACAAGTCAAAAACTAAAAACAAAGCTACAACTATGACTATTACATAATAAAATAGTGATGCCTCCCAAGTAGCGCCTAATTTACTATTGCGGCAGGACTTGGACAACTTGGCTACTCAGACTTCACCAAGTGTCCAAACACTCTTCTTCAGATTATCTGGCCTCTTCATTAACTAACAGCTATTGAAGATAACCTCTTCATCATTCAATCTAAACATGAGTTAGCTAGTTTTCATATCCATTAGTGCTCGACCAGTGGCTAGGATTGGCCTTCCCAAGATAATTGGGATGTTGAAGTCAACTTCACAATCTAGGATTACAAAGTCTGTAGGGAATATTAATTTCCTCAACTTTAAAAAGCACATCATAATGTATCCCAATAGGTTTCTTCATGGTGCGATCACCTATCAAATACCGCATGCTCATCAGAGTAGGGGCTCTCAATCCTAGCTTCTTAAAGACCGCAAGGGGCATCAGACTAATGTTGGCATCGAGAACACATAATACCTTTGCGAACTCCACATCTCCAATAGTACAAGTTATGGTTAAAGCACTGAGATCTTCTCACTTTTGAACTAAGGACCTCATAGATATTGCAATACAATATTGAAGCTCTTAGGAGAGCTCCTGACTAATAGTCTACTTTTTCATAACCAAGTCCTTCGTGAATGTTGCATACCCTGGCATCTTCTCCAGTGCCTCAATGAGAGGGATGTTGATGGAAAGTTGTTTCAGGATGGAGAGGAAGTTCTTGAACTCACCCTCCTCCTCCTTCTTTTTGATTCTTTAATAGAAGGGTGGAGGAGGCCTAGGAATAGGCTTGGGCTTCATCTTCTGTGGAACCTTTATAGTGTCATTCACCCCATTCTTACAATGATCATCTCTGGCATTAACATCCTTGAGCTTATTTGTCTCCTCATGAACATCATCCTTACCTACCAATGTGGGAGGATAAATGGTGCTCTTGCAACCACGAGTAATAACCACCATCTTCATTCTTTCGATTATGAATTGTGTTGTTGGGCAACGTACCTCTCTGAAACTGATTTAGTTGAGCAGATACTTAACCAAACCATTGCTCAAGCTGTTTGAGAGCAACCGAATGAGACTCGATTCTCGATTTTCGGATTTATGTTGGATATGTCAGATTTCATCCCCCTCAAAGTCTCATCTTGTATCTCAGCTTTCCTCAATCAGCGGTTAAATATCTCCTCAATTTTGGAACTACTGGCACTAGTGTTGCAGTTGTGTGGTGGCACATATGTACCATTTCTGTAACCATTTTTGTGGCCCAAAACTGCATCTCTGTCTTGGCCTCGATTCCTTTCATAGTAGTTTTCGTGGTTGCCTCTAATGGCTCCATCTTGATTAAAGTTCCAATCTTGGTTTCCCTGACTTTGGCACCAAATGTACAGATTAGACCCTTGGGCATTTGTCCGAAAACCCTCCATCTGATTAGCAATGAAGTAAGTGTCCTCCTCACAGTAGGAATCATCATACATAGGTACTCTTGAAGGCTGATAGACAACTGCATTGACTCGTTCTTGATTCTACTTCATCATAACCTCTATGCCTGTACGAATTTGGGCAAGCTTTTTTATAATCTTGTCATTTATTTCAACATGCTCCAAAGTAATACTGACAGTGCACGAACTTTGGTAGATTCTCTATCTCTTTACCCTATGCATAGTTTGTCTTTACAACCCTTTCCATCCTTTCAGCTATTCTTGCAAATGGTTGATCTAAGAACATACCCCTAATAACGGCATCAGCAAAAAGTTGAATATTCTTGTCAATTGTATGGTTGAAGATCTCCACCAAGACATCATCAACAAGCTTATGGTCCAAGACACTCCGCAAACACTTTGTGAACCACTCCCATATAGTATTAACAAGAGTCAATAGGAAGTTGCTCAAAGTTGTTGATTTGATCTTTCAACTTGAGTTTCTTGGATCTCGGGAAGTACCTCTCCGAAACGGCCCTACTGCAACTCAGCCCAACTAGTGATCAAACTCTAGGGAATCTAAGATATCCATAGTGTTGCATTGCATGTTAGATATAATGGGATGACATGAAGTCTAACAACACCCATAGATAGATTTTGTATTCCCATCACCTTCTTATTGACAAATGCAACATTATGTATATACCTATGCAGATCCTCTGATGGTAGTCCTGTAAACAACATGTGGTTCTGCAATATCTGAAGCACCCCACTCGAAACTACAAACTTTGTGTCAGCCAGTAGTGGTGGTAATACAATAGCCCCAGTCATTTCATACCCATAGGGTTTAACCGATATTGATTCCACAGGTAAGGTTTGACGTTGAAGTCCTATGGTTGTGGAGAAATATCCTTAAGAGGAGGTAGATTTTCTTGTTGGCATTCTCATTCTCATTCTAGTTCAAAGTTGTATTTGTCATGTTATTGACATTATCTTGGGTCATTCTTCTCAATCTTCTCAAGATATTTGGGTCAAATGAAGTCAAGAGTATCCCTCGACTTCATGTTGGGCATACACTACACTTATACCCTGTAGGCAAACAAAAACAACAAAACAATGTAAAATGAGGGAAATGAGGATTAATTCCCAAATTACTTGAATTAAACAAGTCTAGCCATATTCCCCAGCAACAACTCCAAAATCATGATGTTACCCAAGCTACACCTCCTTTTTTAGGCAAAAGTGGTCGTTGTCAAGAAAAAGAACCTAACCAAGGTTAGGGTTGAATCGAAGGGAATATGGTAGACTTAGAAGAATTCAATTGCAATTCGAGTTTATTATCCAACTTTTCTCCCCAAGGAGGGGGGTTTGTATAACAATTAGTAAAAATAAATCTTACCTAAGACAAGTGTTTAACTAATATGAAGAGAAACTAGGGTATTGTATTCTCTATGATTCCCTAACTCAGTATGATCAGATAATCGAATTCTTTTTCCATATGTAGCATGCAAACTGAGGTAAGTTAAGTTCACCAGACTCTTTGGCCCAGGTGAGAGCAAAATTTCACTACGTGATTTTATCCATCCCCATAGTATGAAGTTACTAACCCTTACCTATTTTTCTAGTACAACCTCCTCTTGGCCCAGTTCAGTTGATTAGATGAGAAATATAAATTGAATCCTGTTAGTTAATCCTTTTTCCTATACATTACTACCTTGGTCCAGTCAGTAAGACTAAGCGCGTTTTAATGTTGGCCACCATTATAAAGCATTCAAAACTAGGAGAATTAATTAATACATGCACAAACACTTTTCAAAAATTATGAATTATTCGGTTTTACCTTGTTAGTTATTCATGGTTCCCACAACCCTAGGTATGGATTTACCTACTTATGATCAGTGCAAGTGCGAGAATATGAACTTGAATAACATAATAGAGCACTTACAAAATTAAATTAAGCACAAGAAAATCCAAACCTTCAGTCAGAATCACAATATTGTAACTAGAGGACAAAACTAATGTTTACAAGTGTTTCTTAGACTCTCCAATACTTTTTCTACTATCTCTTGCTGCCTAATATGCTATCAAAATACAGCATTTTTGATGCTTAAATCTTTGACTTTTGTGTGTTCTCAATATGATGTTAGTTGGTTTTATGTATTTTTGAGTTATATTTGCAAGATTCCAAGGTCGGCCTTGATTTTGGAAAGAAAGTATAGAAATTGCTAATTTTCATATAGTATGTGACACTGTACGAGCAGTAGTTTACTCTACGCGCCATGAAGTAAGTTTCTTGTACAATTCCAGTGAAGGGATGATTTTCTGAAGCTAATTCTACAAACATGAAGATGGGTCATGGATTGATTTACGAGTCGTGGAACACGGTTCATGCCCTGAGGGTCATAGATGAGGGACATTTTGAAGATTCATCAAACAAAGACCTCCTATGGGTCGTAAACCACTTTATGGGTCGTAGAGGAGTATCTTAGACTTGAAGTCCAGTTTTCCAATAGCACTGTACGAGACCCCGATTACAGGCCATGGAATGCAGTATGGCCAGTAACATGTTCGTGACGCGTGCTGATCCAGATATCCTATTGTGTTTAGGACTTATATTTTAAATATTATAAATAGATTTTTAGGTAATTTTTCATAAATATTTTGCGTAGTACACGGATAACTCGACAATTAAAGAGAAAAATAGTGAGATTGAGTAAAGATAACATTGGAGTATTTTGAGAAACACTTCTTCTTTGATTAGATCTTTAATCTTGTGGGTCTCTTTGAAGTTGGATTTGATTCATTTTATTTCAATTGTATGAGTGCTATATTATGTTATTCCAATTCACAAGTCTTGCATCTAAACAAATCATGAGTAGCTAAATCCATATCTAGAGTTCTGGGAACGATGAAAAACTAACAAGGTAAAATTGGATAAATAATAATTTTTGGAAAGTGTGCATACATGTATTAATTAACATTCTGATGGTGGCCAACATTAGAACCTGCCAAGTGTTACTAACTGGATAAAGGTAGTAATGAATAGGAAAAGTGATTAATTAGCAGGATTTGATTGATATGTTCTAGTCTAATCAGCCTAACTGTGCCAGGGGGTGGTTCTACTGGGACTAATAGGTAAGGGTTAGTAATGCACACTACGGAGATGGGCTAGTCACATAGTGAAATTCGCCTCTCGCCTAGACCAAAGGATTTTGTAAATGTAACTTACCGCCCTGCATGAAATGAAATAGCTTATCCAATGATACTAAGTTAAGGAATCATGGGGAACACAATACCCCAGTTTATATCCATATTGATTTGACTCCTGCGTTAGTTAGATTTACTTTTCTACTAATTATTGCAAACCCCCCTTTGGGGAAGTAAGTTGGTTAACTACTCATATTGGATTAATTGAGTTCTCTTGAGTCTACGTATTCCCTTGGGTTCGACCCTAACCTTGGCTAAGTTCTATTTCTTGACAACAACCACTTTTTCCTCAAAAAAGAGGTGTAATTCAATGACATCAAGATTTTGGCACCGTTGTCAGGGAATATGCATAGACTTGGTTAATTCTTAGAGATTTGGATATTAATCTTTATTTCCCATATTTTATGTTTTCTGTTGTTTTTATTTCTTTTCAAGGTGTAAGCATAGTGTATACCAAACACGTGAAGTCGAGGTAGACGCTTGACTCAATTTAACCCAGAGATCATAGAACGTTGAGGAGAATGGCCCAAAATAATGCTAACAATACAGCTAATGCAGATTTGAAGAGGAACGAGAATGAGAACGCTGATCATGAAAACCGACCTCTTCTTAAGGACATTTCTCCATATCCACAAGATTTTAGTTCCAATTCTTATTAATGGAATCAATATAGGTTGACTCCTATGGCTATGAAGGTGACTGAAGCTATTGCGTTTCCACCATTATCGATTAACATAGATTTTGTAGTCTCGAGTGGGTTGCTACAAATGCTACTGAATCGTGGGCTATTTGTGGGCTTACCATTGGAGGATATTCATAACCATCTACACAAATTTAACATTCGTCTGCAAGAGTGTGATAGGAACACAAAATCAATCTATGGATGTTGTGGAACTTCGTGTCTTCCTATTGTCTCTTACAGGCAATGTATTACTATGACTATCAGAGCTCCTATAAAGTTTGATCACTAGTTGGGATAAGTTTCAGAGGCCCTTTTGGGGAGTACTTCCCTAGGTCATAATATCTCAAGTTGAAAGACCAGATCAACAACTTTGAGCAATTTTTGGTGACTCGATTGGTGCTACATGGGAGTGGTTAGCTAAGTGGTTGAGGAGTGCTCTGAACCATAAGATCATTGATGATGCCTTGGTGGAGATCTTCTACCATTCCCTCGATGATAATAATCAGTCTTGTATTGATAATATTTTGGGGGGCATGTTCCTAGATCGGCCATTCACAAGGATAGCAGAAAGAATGAAAAGAGTGGTCAAGACTAATCGTGCATGGGGGCATAAGACAAAACATCTACCAAAGTTCGTGCACTGTCAGTGTCGGTTTGAAGCAAGCTAAGATAAATGAAGACATTATACAAGAGCTTGCCCGAGTCCACACAGGCATGGAGGTGATGACGAAGCAGAATCAGGAGTGAGTCAATGCAATAGTTCATCAGCCTCTACTTGCACACATTTATGATGATTCTTACTATGAGGAGGACACTTGTTTTATTGTTGATTAGATGGAGGATTTTCAGACAAACATCCTGCCCAAGGGTCTAATCAGGACTATTGGCACCAAGGTCAAGGAAACTAAGGCCAGAACTTGAATAGATATGCAACTTTCAGGACCAATCATGGAGGATACTATGACCGGAATAGGGGCCTAGAGAGAGATAAAGATTAGGGTTGCAAAGATGGTTACAGAAATAGTCCTTATGTGGCACCACATAACCATGATGCAGGTGCAAGTAGTTCAAGTATTGAGGAGATGTTTGATTGCCTGTTGAAGAAAGCTGAGACATAGGGTGAGACTCTGAGGGGGATGAAATCTGAGATCTCCAATATCAACCAGATAATTGAGTCTCATTTTGTTGTCATCAAATAGCTTGAGCAACAGTTTGGTCAAGTTTGGAATCAACTAAATCATCATTAGAGGGGTACATTACCTAGCAACACAGTTCGGAACTGTAAGTATGTAGGGTAGTGCATAGCGGTTACTACTCGTGGTAGAAAGAGCACCATCAATTCACACTTGCTATTTGATGAGGATGATGTTCGAGAGGAGATAATTGTGGCCAAGGATGTGGATACAATAGATGATTATGGCAAGGATGGGGTGAGTGGAGCTATTGATGCACCATAGAAGTTGAAACCCATTCCTAGGCCTTCTCCTCTCTTCCCTCAAAGAATCAAAAAGAGGAAGGAGGAAGGCTAGTTTAATCACTTTCTTTCCATACAGAAACAACTCTTCATCAATATCCCTCTCATTGAGGCATTGCAAAAGAAGTCAAGGTATGAAAAGTACATGAAGGACCTAGTTACAAAGAAGCACACTGTAAAGCAAGAGCTCTCCCAAGAGCTTCAGCATTATAGTATGATTGCTACGAGGTCCTTGGTCCAAGAGTGGGAAGATCCCAGTGGTTCACTATACCCTGTACCATTGGAGATGTGGCGTTCACTAGGGTACTATGTGATCTAGCTGCCAGCAATATTCTGGTGCCCCTTCTGGTCTTCAAGAAGCAAGGATTGGGAGTCCCTACTCCGACAAGAATGCAATTGTTGATGGTTGATCAAATGGTGAAGAAGCCTGTTGAAATACTATATGATGTGTTGGTCAAAGTTGAGAAATTCATATTCCCCACAGACTTTGTGATCCTAGATTGTGAAGTTGAGATCGACATCCCAATCATCTTGGGAAGACCGTTCCTGGCCACTAGCAGGCACTAGTGGATATGGAAGCCAGTCAACTCTAGTTCAGATTGAATGATGAGAAGGTTGTCTTCAGTATATGTCAGTCCATGAAGAGGCCAGATGATTTGAAGAATGGATTTTGAGAAATTGGTGAAGTCGGAGACTCAATTTGGATTCATGTTGGGGCGGTCGACGACTGAAGCAATCCATCTGGTTCAGAGGTTAGTGGAAAAATATAGGGATTTCAAGAAGGACCTTCATATGGAGTTCATTGATCTTGAGAAGGCGTATGACAAAGTCCCACAGGATGTCTTATGGAGGTGCTTAGAGGCGAAAGGTGTCCCTGGGGCTTATATCAGGCTAATTAAGGACATGTATGTTGGAGCCAAAACTCGGGTACGTACGGTGGGAGGAGACTCCGAGTATTTTTCTGTTGAGTTGGGACTCCATCAGGATTCTGCGCTGAGCCCTTTCTTGTGTGCCTTGGTGATAGACGAGCTGATGCAATCTTTACAGGTAGAGGTGCCTTGGTGTATGTTATTTGCAGACGACATAGTTTTAATAGAACAATCTCGGCATAAAATTAACGAAAGGTTGGAGGCCTAGAGACACAACTTGGAGTCCAAAGGATTCAAATTGAGCAGGACCAAAACCGAATACATGGAGTGCAAATTCAGCGTAGATAGGGAGGTGGCAGACACTGAGGTGAGACTTGCCACTCAACCTATCCCCAAGAGGGATAAGTGTAAGTATCTGGGGTCCATCATCCAGAGTAGTGATGATATTGACGATGATGTCACACACCGTATTGGGGCAGCATGGACCAAATGGAGGATGGCCAGTGGAGTATTGTGTGACAAAAAGATACCACCCAAACTTAAAGCTCAGTTCTACAGAGTGGTGGTTAGACCGGCGCTGTTGTATGGGGCAGAGTGCTGGCCGATTAAAAATATTCATGTCCAGAAGATGCATGTCGCAGAGATGAGGATGCTGAGGTGGATGTGCGGTCACACCTTAAGTGACAAGGTTATGAATAATGCAATTCGAGAGACACTAGAAGTGGCCCAGTGGGCGATAAGATGAGGGAAGCGAGATTGCGATGGTTCAGACATGTGCAGAGAAGGAGTTTCGATGCTCCTGTTAGGAGATGCGAGAGGTTGGTAGTGGGAGCATCCAGGAGGGGTAGAGGTAGACCGAAGAAGTACTAGGGGGAGGTGATCAGACAAGACATGGCGGAACTCGACCTCACTGAGGACATGACCTTAGATAGAAAGGAGTGGAGGTTACGAATTAGAGTAGCAAGCTAAGTTCTGCTTCCTCTTCTTCCTATTCCTCTTCTTCGTCGTCTTCTTTTTATTATTATTAGCATTTGTATTATTTCTACTATTATTCCTTTTCTTTGCATTATCTGGTGTATATGTTTTAGTTTATCACTGTTACTTACTGTCATATGATATTCATTGTTAGTCGTATCCGTTGTTCCCTTACTTTACATTTCATTTCATTTTTTTCATTTCATTTGCTTTCCTTTCATTTCATTTTTACATATCTAGTTTTTCTGCTTGTGGGTTTTGAGCTGAGGGTTTTAGGAAACAGCCTCTCTACTTCTCTAAGGTAGTGGTAAGGTCTGCGTACAATTTACCCTCCCCAGACCCCACTTGTGGGATATCACTGGGTATGTTGTTGTTGGTGGTGGTGGTGAAGTCTGAGTAACCAATTTGTCCAAGTCATGCCACGACACTGAATCAGGTGCTATTTGGGTGGCAACCCAAGGTTTTTGATGTAATAGTTGTACTATAGCTTTATTTTCACTCTTTAGACTCGTAGGTAGTTTATTTTCTGATATTTTGGTTGTAATATTGGAGATTGGGTTGTTTGCATATAGGGTAATAGTGTGTTTTATGAAGAATATGTAGTTGCATAGCTAAGTCAACCATTCTTGGCTGAAAAAGGCATCAGGAAGTGCCTCTACTACTAGGTCTACAAGTCGTAAATCCCTTTACAACCCATACATCATCTCAAAGACATTTCTAGTAAGAAAAAGGTTGTGCACTCCAGCCTGCGAGCCAACTTTAGGATCCATAGATAAAACTATGGGTCCTGAATGGGGCTCGTGGACCCCAAGTAAGTTTTCTAGAATTTTTCTAAGTGTTGAGGTCTCTACAAATAACTCTATGAGTTGTACTTCACTTTACGACTTGTAGACTGGTTCGTGAAACCCAGTACTGAAAACTAGGGTTTGGATGTTCTACGAAATCACATTTCATGAGCCATAAAACACTCTACAGCTTGTAATTGAGGTTCCATAGAGTTCAGGCCATTGAGATTTCAACTGACCTTCTCAAAGTATAAATGATGGGTTAAATTATTTTGACCCTATTTCAGCCCTACTTTGCAAATTGTACCTAGCCATACCCCTACCTTGAAATTCTGACTACCAATGGCGATCATCCCCCTGTTTTCTTATGAGAATTTTTTGTGATCAAGGGTTTAGTGTCCAAGTACCTCCTTCATGTTCTACAATCTAATCACAGAAATTGATATGTTTTCAGTTAACCAAATACCTTTGATTTACCTATATTTGTAGGGTTAAATTGAAAATTATGTCAAGAATGGTTGTTATAAACATGAACCCTTATGTGAAAATAGTAATTGTGATAATTGAATTATAGAGTGGTGCTTAGACCAGCATTGCTGTATGGGGTGGAGTGTTGGCCAATTAAAAATATACATGTTCAAAAGATGCATGTCGCGGAGATGAGGATGTTGAGATGGATGTACGGTCACACCAGGAGTGACAAGGTTGGGAATGAGGCAATTCAGGAGAAACTAGAGGTGGCACCGGTGGGCAAAAAGATGAGGGAGGAAAGGTTGTAATGGTTCGGACATGTGCAGATAAGGAGCATTGACGCTCCTGTTAGGAGGTGCGAGAGGTTGATTGTAGGAGCTACTCGGAGGGGTAGACGTAGGCCAAAAAATTACTGGGGGGAGGTGATCAGACAGGACATGATGGAACTCAACCTCACTGAGGACATGACGTTAGATAGAAAGGAGTGGAGGTCGCGAATTAGAGTAGCAGGCTAAGTTCTTCTTCTTCTTCTCCTTCATCTTCTTCTTAGTATTAGTAGTATTTGTATTATTTTTACTATTATTACTCCTTTTTGTTTTCATTACCTGGCGTATATGGGTTAGTTTTATCATATTTACATACTGTCATGTGCTTTCACTTATATTTCCTTTTATCATATCTAGTTATTTCTGCTTATGGGTTTTGAGCTGAGGGTTTTAGGAAACAGCCTCTCTACTTCTATAAGGTAGTGGTAAGGTCTGCATACAATCTACCTTCCCGAGACCCCACTTGTGGTATTTCACTGGGTATGTTGTTGTTGTTTTTATTGATAATTGAATTATAGTTGCCCATGTTTGAATGTGTATAGAACTGGAATGTGGAGTAGTTGCCATTGTCCACTTTTGATTGATGTATCTTTGATATCCATGTAATCACTCACCATGTAATTGAATTGATTGTATATGTGATATTTAGTGGGTGTTGATGGTTAATATTCTAGTGAAATCATTCATACGTGGTTGAAAGGGTTAGGGAAACATGCTCAAGTACTTTTGATTGGGTATATGGGTTGACTATCATATGAAGGTATTGGTTGTTGTATGAAAATCGTATAGGTGTGTATGTATTACTACTTTGCTAATTAGAATAAAATTTGAATATCGTATTGGGTCCATTTTTTTGGACTTAGGAACTCAAGTGACTGAGTTTTTTGGTTTACGAATGGCTTTTACGGCCTGCAGAACATTCCACGAGTTGTAATTTCTCCTCATACAAGATTCCAGAAACTTGAAGTTTTTGACTACCTATGAGACGAGACCATCTACGAGTTGTAGAGCAATTTACGGCTCATAGAGTGGTATCATAAACCCCTGCCTGAAATAAATTAGACACTAGAATCCTCTACAACTTAGTCTGTGACTCATAGAACATCCTACAAGTCATATCTGGTCTTGTAGACATTTCCAATGAATAAAAGTTATTGTGACCACTGTTTTACAAGATCCTTCTATGGCCCATAGTTTCCAATACATCTCGTAGAAGTGCTATTGTAGACCCTTCTGCGACTAAATCCAAAATGTTTCTGCATTTCATCTTTTGATCTTTGGGGATAACCTAGGTGCGTAAATGTTCATTTTTCAGGTACTATAGCCGCGAAAGTAAAATATGATAAGATTAGGGCCTTATAGAGGAGGATCAAATACAAGCCCTCAGAGGATGCTCCTACTTTTAGTAGATTAGTAGAGGACCTTGGCATCCATTAGGACCCAGATGCTACTAGACCTCAGACTAGAGCTGCTGCCAGAGCTGGGCATACTCAGGCTCTTGTCATCCGACTGCCCAGTCTGAGGAGGGAGGAGACAATAGGAACTATTTTATTCAGACGATTCCATCCAAAGAGAAGTCAGCACTGAGTCAAGCTCTAGTGACGGATTAGAGACAGAGTCCTCCGCAGATCATCACAATCTCTACCAGATGTTCTTACAAGTCGCTAATACATCAAGGGTATGTGGGATATTTATGTAGAGGATATGCAAAATATAGAGCAGGTAAAGCCAACCCACTCCATCTATGAGGAGCCCCGAGTCATCCCAAAGAGACTTGATAGTGCCCCTAGTCTCCATGACACGATGATCAGATATGGGCTCCAGTGCTGACCCTATTACTCAGGTGATACTCCCCGGCGATGGTGAGGATGTTCTATGCACCATATGTAGCCACTAATAACAGTACTCTTCCCAATGGGAGAAGCCCCTCGCTCAGCCCAGACTGATCGAGACTAGAGTGAGGGTCGGTGGGTGGATATCTGGGAGACCACTATCTATCGCATCCTATTTGGGTCAGAGTTCCCTGTCCCCATATCGATAATTGAGTTCAACTAAAGAGTTTGGCAGACGAGGGACATGCTGGTGATGAGAAATCTAGAGCACAAAGCCAACTTTATGAGATGGGTGGTTGGTATATTATTGAGCAGTGTTTGGAACCTACATAGGTTGCCACTCATTCGGAGCCTATCATTAAGGCTTTTCTCAGTTTCCCTGCAAAGTTTAGGTGGGTGATTATCAGATAACGCATCCGTCCAACATTTGTTGATAATACTTTGATGTCGGAGCATGCAGTGCTAGTTGCCAGCATCTCAGCTGGTTATGAGATTGATTTGGCCCGCCTCATAGCCGAGCAAATTCACAAGGCCGGCCTAAAGAGGTCCCCCTCCATCCCTGTTCCATGTTTGATATTCAGCCTCTGTCTAGAGTCAAGAGTGGAGAGCCTGCACCAGTTGGACTTGCTGATCGAGGCCGAGTGCACTTTGGATGCCAGCCTGATCAAGATTGATGAGAACACGGTGGCATTCCAGCGAGCACAGCACCAACCTACTTATATACCAGAGATGTTTTCCTAGTGCCACCGCCTGAGGTTCCACATACTAACACCACTACTACTACTAACGATAACACCCAATAGCTTGATGAGAGGGGGCCCATTCCTTTTTTTCCATACAATACAGGCCACCTCATCACAGGCTGCACACGTAAGCATAGTTTACATGTCCACCGTATCTCTACATGCCATGGCGTGGAGGTTATCCCATGCTAACTCGTAGTTAACTCAGCTAGTTCAGCATATTAGGCCATGGATCTGCCAAGTAATTTCAGATTTGGAGGGTCGCATATAGGTATACACGGTCGCCACTATTCAAGACCATCTTTCCACAATGGATGCTCGTATCGACACCTTCAAGGCGAGGGTACAGTAGATCCTGAGCACGGCCCGGCCAGCAGACTTGACGGCTATCCAGATAGAGATCCAACAGCTCTAGGCCGATATGAAAGTAGCATTTGTAGCACCAGAATTCTACCAGATACCATACTGCCGGTGCCGATGGTAGATCTTTTTTCTCCTGATGAGCCTATCAAGCCTTCCTATGGAAAGAGGCCCCACTCGGACAATGATCCTGATGCCGCACATTTTCATGCAGGGCTGACAGAGGAAAAGGAGCTTGAGCTTGTCTTGAAGAAGTCGAGACAGGAGGTAGAGATATGATAGGCTTAAGAGCTTAAGGGGTGCTAGCCCCTCCGAAAAAAGTGCTACTACTAAGGAGGCCACTATGCAGGTCGAGGGTAGTCAAATCAGCAACAGACTAGCACTTAAGGGCCCAGCTATCATTTTTGACACCTTATACTTTCTTTTATTTTTATTATGTGCATTGGGGATAATGCACCCTTGTTTCGATAAGGGTGTGGGTAGTTATGGGCCTTAGTGAAGTCTGAGTAGCTTGGGTCGATAACTACCTTAATTTTTTAACCTAGGGTTTTCTTGCCTGTGTTCTTCTTCCCCATGGATATTTACTATCTGTTGAACTGGCATATTTAGGATTTTCTAGGTAGTATTTATAGCATATAGTACTAATACCTGTGGCATATAGCATGTTTTGTGTTTTTGTTTTTAAAAGTGATACCCACCAAAATTTTGATTAGTTAGTTTAGATAGCAACCATGCATGTTTAGGTGTGCTAACAATGTTTGCTCTGATAAATGAGAATAAACTTAGATAAAAAACATGATTTGAGAGCCTTTTGTTGATGAAGTAGTCAGTGTCATGAGAGCGTGAGCTTAAATTTCTAAATTCATGTGGTATGTGCTAATTTAGAACTTTCCCTCTTGGTCTAAGTTAGACTATAGAGTAATTGGATTAGGAAAGAATCTTAGGCCATTGTACTTGAAAGTCCACTTAGCCTAAATAACCAACAAAATTTATAGAATATCCCCTGATCCTAATGTTTGAGCATGACATGTACCCATTCTTTGTAAACACATAATTAACCTAGTCTAGTTAGTGATAAAATCCAAAAATTGGCCCTGGTCCTTCCTTGAACATTGTGTACCTTGACTGAGGCCAAAAGTAAGGGTGGCTACCAAAAGTGGCCCTAGTTCTGAGGACGGATAATTTGCACCTCAACTTAAGCCAAAAGCCTAAGTTGAGGGTGGCTGGTGTAAGTGTGAAACAAAAAAATAAGGGTGAAGTTAGTGATACAGATAAAAGGAGAAAAATCAGTATTGGGTCCAAAAAAATAAGTCATGCCTTAGTTGTGAGCTAAAAAGAAAAATGAAGTGTAAAAGCAAGGGAAAAAGCTGAAAAATTAAAAGAAAGCACTCAGAAAAGCTTGAAATAGGAGAAAGGGAGAATGATATGGAAAATAATAGAGTTGGTAAGGCAAAAGTATAGGAAAATGCATATAACACCCCACATCTTAAATACTAGTACTACACAAATGAAACATGATATGGTTTGGTCAAATTAGCACCCATTTTCAAAAGTGCTTGAATCTCGAATTAAAGGGCGATATGTAAGTCTAACGCTAAAGAGGGTCGAGTGCAAATAATTTTTAAGTCAAATGGAGGAGATCACAACTATAAATGAAGTGAGAGAAATGAGGTGCTTATAGGACTTAGTAAGCTAGAAGGCGATTTACCTACTTGCTTAGCTTAAATTTTCTAGCTAAATGGAGACGAGGCCCGATGTCGAATCTGTCCAATTCCAATTATGAATAAAGTTTGTGTTAAGAGTGCAACTTTAGCCTGTGTTTTACCATCATAAATGGACAATATTTATATCCCAAGATGAATAATAAAAGGGCCCAAGTACTTCACAACCCACTTGACTAATTGGGCCCAAAACTAAGGAGGAAAGGGAAAAAATGGGCAGCCAAGGTCCAACTAATTTAAACCCAATAAGGCCCAAGTGAAAGGGGAAAGAAGCTGCATCACCAACTTCGTAAAGTAAGGCTAGAAATTCCTTAGTTAGTCAGCTGAATTCCCCCTTTAAAAAGGGTTTAAAATAGCTCCCATAAGCCATTCTAACTTGAACAAAAAAAAAATCAGATTGTCTTTCAAGTTTTCTCTCAACTCTTTCTTGACTTTACAAGTAGCCACAAGAGACTTTTAGGGTTCTTGGAGAAGACCTATACCTTGAAGGCAAAGGTAAGTGATTATAGTTGTGTTTTTGGTAAGGTTTCGTCAAAAAAACAAGAGACTATGTTGGTTAGGTGTATGCTGAAAAATTTGAACAGCATGTGTTCCAAGATTGTTATACTTGTTTTCTTGTTTATTTGGAATATTTTCTCTCTTTGGTTGGATTGATTATGAAGGGAGGCTACTGTTCTTAATGAGTATTGTTTCTTTAATGATGTACAAAAGGCTGCTGCATCACTTTTACAGTCCACAAAAGTGAGCTCTTATTGGCTATTGTAATTGTGTTCTTAGTACGAACCTTTGGGTTGATGGATGGAAGGCTATTACCTCACATCCTTCATGAATACTTTGATACTTTTCTAAGACTATTTTAAAGTTGTTTTTACGTATATATATGTTGAGAACAGTTCAGCTAAAGTTGAAACAAGTTTGGGATTGTCGACGTTAAAATGTAGCTAAGGGATGTAACGTTGTGCCGCCGATTTGTATGTTGAGTAGAATTGTTATGTGTTGTGCCTTGTGGGCTGTTGTAGGACTGTTATGGCACTAAAACAGGTTGTACATGATATGTATATGAGAATGTGTATTAGAAAATATGATTAGCGGTAGAAAGGTTGAAAGGATGGCTAGTTCAATATGTTGAATAACAAACTTGACTGATTAGTCTCACGGTTTCCCCAACCAAAATATTCGTACATTCTCGCTCATCCGCGGGTTTTTTCCAAACCGAAACTTACTCCTAAGAAGTTGCTGGATCAAAGTAGTACATTATACATCTGCCCACATGAGATCTTGTAGCACTTATCAATGAGGTCCTATCGATTAGTATTACACAGAAGAAATCAATTATAGACAGGATTCCTAGAGGCATACCATCAGAAAAACTTCCTTGACCGATAGGGTAGATCAAGAAAACTGCGGTAGCAGCTGCAACAGGAGCTGGATATGCTACAGCAATCCAAGGTCACATACCCAGATGGAAGCTAAGCTCCCACTCACTGCCCAGCTTAAGCTTCACTGAAAGAAGAAAAGCTTTATCTTTCTAGCGATGCGGGAAGGGAATGATAATTAGACTCCTATAGCAGTTTGGGAACATCAGCATATATTTAGTAGAATATAACGACCTAATAATACGCTCGGGTTTACAATTATACATTTGCTGCCCGTATGTTATTTTGTAATGAGATTGGGCTGCCAAGATGTATCTATTGGATGCTAATGCTAGTTTTATTACCTACTATGTTGTAGATAAATATTTGGAGGAAGGGAAGGTTATCTCGAGGTAATAGC
>JAABOM020034106.1:0-17117 GCA_011800125.2 Solanum clarkiae
GGTTTGGTGAGCAGATCTGCAATTTGATCAGTGGAGTGAATATGGGATACTCTAACTTGGCCATTGCGGACTTGGTTTCGAACAAAGTGAAGATCAACTTCAAGATGCTTCATTTTTGTATGATGTACTGGATTTTCAGCAATATAGGTAACCCCAAGGTTGTCACAAAATATTGTAGGAGCAGCAGAGAGTGGCATATGTAGATCCTTGAGTAAGTGAGTGATCCAGTTTGTTTTAGACAAGGCTGAAGCTACCGCCCGATACTCGGCCTCAGTGGAGGAGTGGGAGACAGTAGGTTGCTTGCAGGAGCATCAAGAAATAGGGGTTGTACCTAGATAAACAATGTAACCAGAGATAGAGCGGCGATCATTAATATCACCTGCCCAATCGGCATCAACATAGGCATAGAGATCAAGATTGGTGGATGGTTATGGGGAAATACGAAGACCATAGTGGGATGTGGCTTTAAGATACCGAAGGATACGCTTAAGG
Organism: Solanum clarkiae; assembly: GCA_011800125.2. Classification (NCBI taxonomy): domain Eukaryota; kingdom Viridiplantae; phylum Streptophyta; class Magnoliopsida; order Solanales; family Solanaceae; genus Solanum; species Solanum clarkiae. The sequence continues at coordinate 493 of JAABOM020034106.1, forward strand.
TCTTTCCAGAGAATAATGGAAGGAGAGGTGTTTAACTGAGTCAACTTGTTGACTGCATATGTGAAGTCAGGTCGGGTAAGGGAAAGGTACTGAAGCCGACCAAGTACATTCCTATATTCTTTGCCATCAGTTTTGGGAGCTGTATCATCCACCAGTAGCAGTCCCGACGTACTCATAGGCGACTAAACTCCTTTGCATTCTTGCATCTTAGTGTCATGTAGTATCTCTTGTATGTATTTAGATTGACTAAGAAGCAAACCATGGGCATCCCTGTTTACCTCAATACCTAAGAAATAGTGCGGTAAACCAAGATACTTGAGAGAATTTCTTTTGGAAAGAGAGTTGATGACTTGTTGAATGATTGCTTCATTGCTGCCCGTGAGTATGATATCATCCACATAAATCAAAATATAAATAGCGACTCCTAGATTATGCAGAACAAATAGAGAATTATCAGATCCGGACATGTGAAACCCCATTTAGATCAAAGAATTGGTGAGGGCATCATACTATGCTTTAGGAGCTTGTCGCAGGCCGTAGATAGCCTTTTTGAGATGGAAGACATAAGTGGGATGTGCTGAATCTTCAAAGCCAGGGGATTGTGTCATAAATACGTCTTCTTGAAGCTTTCCCTAGAGAAAAGCATTATTAACATCGAGTTGATCTAATGACCAATTTTTTTGTATAGCAAGAGTGAGGACAATGCGGATGGTGGTGGGTTTAACCACTGGACTATATGTCTTATGAAAATCAACCCCAGGTCTTTGAGTGAACCCTTTTGCAATGAACCGTGCTTTATACATGTTAATAGAGCCATCGGGCTTCGTTTTGATTCTAAACAACCACTTACAGGGAATAACATTTCGAGTGTGATCTGGTGGAACCAACTCCCAAATCTGATTCCTCATTAATGCATCAAACTCAACCTGCATAGCTTCTCTCCAGTATGGAAATTTGTGTGCTTGTTTCTGGGTTATCAGTATAGGAGGTACAGGCTGGGTAGGTTGGGTTATTTAAGCAATGTAGTCAACAATTTTGCATCGCTTGATGATATTGTTTTGTGACCTGGTCACGACACGATTTTGGTCTATTTCTGGAACTTGAGCTACTGGTTCAATGGGTGAAGGCAAACTAAGGGTGCCGGTGGGACAGAAGGACTGTGTTGGTATAGTGGGTGATAAGTTCGGACGACGTCTATAGACATGAGTAATTGGTAGTCGGCGATGTAGGGAGAGAGGACGAGTAGAGAGGGCAGGGGGTTGGCTTTGAAATATAAAGTGGGATGGTGGAGTAGATAGGGTAGGCTGAAGAAGATCACCTGGTATAGGAGTGGTGGATTGATCCAATTGTGGGTTGCTCTTCTGAGCGGCACGAAGTGAGCAGGTATCTTGACGTGTATCTCGCCTCAACGGGATGGTAGGGGGCAACATCATGGAATCTGGAGGAGTGTTGTTTAAATTATGTTCCACGTCTGATTTATTAGGATTTAAAGAATGGTCACAAGTGACAGATGAAAAACTTTGTTTTAAAGAAGAGAAAAGATTATCAAATTGGAAAATATCTTCGAAAAACTTTACATCCCCGGAGAGAAAAATTTTGGAGCTGGTGGGTTCAAAACACTGATGGCAATGATGAGTGACAGAAAAACCAAGATAGACACAAGGTTTGGAATAGGGCTCTAATTTGTGTTGGGCACAGGGTCGCAGCCACTGGTAACATAGACAACCAAATGTACAAAGCGATCTATAATTTGGTGGCTCACTAATAAGAGTTTCAAAGGGAGATTTGTTATGAAGTGTGGTGGTTGGCAGGCGGTTTATTAGAAAGGCAGCACGATGGCAAGCGAATGTCCAAAAATCAGAAGGTAGACATGCTTGGTGGAGTAGTGTTTTGGCTGTCTCAATGAGGTGGCGATGACGTCTTTCAGCTAGGGAGACCCTTTGAGGAGTATAAGGGGGAGATACAAGGTGTTGTATGCCATTTTAGTTAAGATGTGGTTGTAGGCGTTGTTATTCTCCGCCGCCATCAGTGTAAAGTGTGAGGATTTTGTAGGAAAAATATTTTTCAAGCACAGGATGTAAGTTTTGAAAAACTTTGTGAACTTCATGTTTGTTTTTCATTGTGTACAACCAAATGTATTTGGTGTATTGATCTACAAATACACAATAATATCGGTTTTTATCAATGGAGAGAACTAGAGAGGAGCCCCATAAATCACTGTAAATTATTTCTAATGGAGACTTGCTGGACAAAGAATTTGAATAAAATGGAAATCTGTGTGCTTTATTGCAACAGCAGGAATTACAATAAGTAAATTGCTCTTTCGAAGAAAATGAAAGACTAGAGTTATTTAAAATGGAAAATAAAGCACAAGAATGTGGGTGGCCCAATTTCTGATGCCACATATTTAAGGATGGTCCAGCTGAAGCTACGTTGATGTTTGGTCGAGACCACGATGGCCATTCATAGAGTCCTGCTTTACTCGGGCCGCATAGAAGAGGTGTTCCAGTAGTTAGATCCTTCATAAGAAAGTTAAAAGGAAAAAATTCAATTGAGGTTAGATTGTCTTTGTAAAATTGATTGACTGAGATAAGTTTGCATTTGATGGATGGAGCACACAAAATATTAGAGAGCTTAAATGTTGTATTCGATGCATGTAAATAAGTATTACCAGATTGAGTGATTGGAATCATATCACCATTACCCATTGTCACTTCGTCGACCCCTTTGAAGTCTTGAACGTTTTGGAGGTTGTTGGTATCAGATGTAATATGGGGAGATGCACCTGAATCGATAATCCAAGGATCATGTGGTGTTGTCTGTGCAACAAAATTGGCTTTTTCTGCAAAGTGATTATGGGATTGAGAGCGATAAACATTTGCAGTATGACCAAGTTTGTCACAAACTTGGCATCGGACTCGGGAGGATTGTTGGGGGAAGTTGTGCCCCTGCAGTTGAACCATGGAGGATTGGGAAGTATTGTTGGGACGTGGCAGTCTGTTATGAGGACGCCAGGTTCCGTTGTTGGGAGGGTGGCGATTGTTGCGAGGTGCTGATGGAGGATTCATTGAACATTGAGCAACAGTTGTTGTTATTTGGGTGGTGGTCTTCTTGAGGTCTATAACACCCCAATTTTTTTTTAAAACTAAGACCGAGTCATCCTTCATATGATATAGGATTTTAATTGATGATTCCTAATTGAGTATAGGTGTTAAAGTCAATTTCTAAGTTTGAAAATAGAATTGGAGATGATCTAAGGTTACACGAATCCTTTAGTACGAAGATAAGCTAAAAACTTCCTTAGTGTTTGAGTTTCAACATAAGATTTTACAAAAGTTAGACGAACCAATCACTTGTAGGTTGTATATACATGCTAGGATCAATTCCTAAGAATTTAAAGTATATTAGGTGTGATTTAGAGTCATAAGAGATCTTTTACATCAAGCCAAGTCCAAGGAATTGCTAGCAACTAAGTTTTCATATGAGTCGATAGAAGGGTCAACTTCAAATGACCATATCTTCTTAATTATAATGAATTAGTTGATCCACAATATATTAAATTGAAGATATTCGAATTAGCTTTCCAACTCATCTAATTTTGCCTTAATTAGAGTTCGAAGTAGAAAGTTATGACCGTTTTACTGAAGACCTGCAGAGCTGTCCGAAGAGTGCGTCGCAGACACAACGCAGACCCTTTCTGGAAAAAGATAAATGGCGTTTTTTTATTTTTATCTTGAGGTAGTTTTATCCTAAAATCTTAACGAGTCTATTTAAGGTCCCAAAACACATAAAATGTCAGTTTTTATAATAAAAAACCCTCTCCTTCACTCCTAAACATAGACACTCAAGAATCATCAAGAAAGTCATCAAGTTAGAATTAACTTTCAAGATTTATCCTCAAGGTGAGTTATTCTTCATAAATTTCAAGCTACCAAACATAGATTTCTTTATCTATTCATGAATCTCTAATAGGATTTTAAATCATAACCTAGGATTTGAAGAAGACGAATTAAAGAATCCCAAGAAAGGATTTCTTGACTCTTCTTCTTCAAGAATTATGGTTCTTCATCAAGAACTCTAAAGAGTCTAAGTCAAGAATTCAAGAATCAAAAAGAATTCTTTCAACCAATGTCCTTCCAAGTTCCACTTTAAAAGAACTACCAAAATTGAGGATTTTCTCCAAGAAAGCGAGTATTCATCAAACTTCGATGGTAATATCAGCTTTTCAGCTATGTAAGGCTAAACCAAAATATGGGATTGTTCTTCCATATACCCCATAGATGGTCTTAGATGAGAGTTGAAGGTTCATGGATCTACATGCATGATTCCTGATTATTTTCTTGAGAAACCATATTTACTACATGTATTTTCATATGTTGATGATCATTATAAATTTGTTTTCTTGAATTGAATGTTTTTATATGAATTATTGTATAAACCCTACTTATTATTTTCTTAAAGATTTCATGAAAGAAGACAGTGATTGAGTCTAGAGCCTTGAGTAAGAATTTTGATTGTGATTGTGATTATGAGGTGAGAATGATGATGACTTGATAGAACTTAGTAGTCCTTTGAGTCTCCATAAACGAACTCTAAAGATTTGTCTATTCGATTATTTTCTAATGATTGTTCTAAGTGTTGAGATATTGATTGAGATGTTGATTGATGAGATGATTAGAGTCTCTACCAGACTGATTGAAAGATTGTGCCTCCACGACGCTGATTAAGATAGTTTGATTGGATCGATTGTTTTATGAGCATTGAGTCATGGGAGGAGTATCGAGCATCAAAGAAGTAAGGTTAGTCCAAATCGCACTCGTCAAACTATGTAGCCAAACGTCGATGAGGATCTGGACCATCAAATCATATTATGTTGAGTCCCTCTGATTAGAAGTCCCTGAAATCAATAGAGGACTTATAGATTTATTGACTCCATTTGGACTTGTTCATGTGGTTTCGATTCGTTCTGTACCTAGCAAGTACAGAACGGTTGTGGCAACATCAGCGTGATTTTTGTAAAATCACTAGCTCATAAGTGATTATTTTTGAATAAGAGAAACTCCCAGAAAGTTCCTAAACTGATTACTCTGAGTCGAGATGAGATGCGATGAGATGAATTAAGATGAGTCCCTCTGAGTCGAGATGACATGAGATGAGTTGAGATGAGTCCCTCTGAGTCGACATGAGATGAGATGACATAAGTTGAGTTGAGTCCCTCTGAGATGAGTCCCTCTGAGATGAGTCTGATTTAACTGATCAGTTGAATGGTTGATGGGTCACATGTCTACTCTTTATTCTTTCTTTAGATAGACATTTGACATGTTGATTGATTTTTATGTTGAGTTTATATTGTTTCTATATTATTCTACCTGTTTCGGATTTACTCAGCTATTTTACATATTAGTACATTCCACGTACTGACATACCCTCTGGGACTGCATCATTTCATGATGTAGATACAAGATTTGGAGATCGTCAACAAGCGCATCGTTGAGGATTTGAGACGTTCAGCTGATTGGTGAGCCTCCTCTACTTCGAAGGATTCATTATATTTATTTCATGTTGCTTTAGATTTAGATTTGATTAGCTTTATTTTTATTGAGGTAGTCATAGGTCTGTCATTGGCGCCACTTGATAGTGATAGACGCTTCATAGGCTAGAGTCAAATGTTGATGTTAAGACTTGTTGAGCTAGTTTCATTTTACTAGCCTATTTTTATTTATAATAGTATTTTGAGACTAGATGATGATGTGCCCATTTACTTCCTTATGTCTTCCGCTAATTAGTAGAATGTATGAATGAATGAATGTGATGAGGCCAAGTAGTTCGCTTGGGGACTAGCAATAGTCTCTGAGTGCCGGTTACGTCTAGTTTACCCTCTCGGGGCGTGACAAACTTGGTATCAGAGCACGAATTCAAGTGTCCTAGGGAGTCTATAAAGTCGTGTCTATAGGAACATATTTATGGTTGTGAGGCCCCACTTCTATAAATGAGGGACTATTGACATTTAGGAAAAGTTTCCCTTCTTTCAGATTCTAAATCGTGCGATGAAGCTATTTCCTAAGAAATGTATGATGATATGTATGATGGTCTAAACCTTTCGGCTATGCCTCGTCCATGAGATTAATGAGACAGTAATGTTCAAACTCATACCGATGAGATCCCCCGCTATGAAGTAATCAGAATGGTAGAGAGACTGCACCAGGCTTGAGAGAAGCCGACGAGTATGCTAAGTTGATTGACTAGAAAGAGTGCATTATTGCTCATATGAATCGTGCATGTGAGTTAGCTATAGATGTACCCAGATCCTCTTATTCAAAATTTGCTTCCGATGTTACCTATGAGAGAGAAACTTATGTCTCTAAAGATTTTTAATGCTACCACTTAAGAGTAAGATGTGAAAGTCTTATAAACCCTGAGTAGAATTGAATCATCCCAAAGTTAGAAGGATGATGATGGAAAGAAAGGGACTAGATAGCAAGAGTGATGACTGATTGAGGCTTGTAGTTAGAGTTATGTACCTATTAGGTAAGTAATGAGGTGATGTGTTGATTGCCATAAGTTTGATGAAAGAGTCATAAGTACCCTATGATTGTTATGATGAGGTATATATATAGAGAGAGAGTTAGTGTCAGGATGTGATAGAGCATGACCAAAATAGAAGGAAGTTATATTGATGTGTTGTAGTATTCGTACTATTGAGGGTGAAACGTAGATGTTGAATAGGGGAAAAGAGTGCTTTCAATGTGATAGATCTTAAGTGAGAGTTCATAAGATTCATTGAGTTATGAACCTTCATCTGATAAGGAGATATGACTGAATAGGTGAGTGGTACTGAATTGTAGGGAAAGTGATATTATGGGTAGAGTATAAGTACCACTTAGGTAAGACGAGTAAAATGAGGATCGCTCAATAGATAAGTAGAGACTTGAGATGTGTACCCATGATTGTGTAAAGATATGTGAAGCTCTAAGATATGACCGCTATAAGAATCTAGATAGTATATTTGAGTTGTCAATATAGAGTAGGCTCATGTAAGCATTCCTTGTCATCCCGAGCAACTAAGTTGACTGGGACGTGTAGACGATGATGAGTTTTTCCCTTATAGTTTATGCCTCATACAAATGAGTTTATGAGAGCACAGAAGTTAAGCATTAGTAGGCAAAAGAAGAGGTTAGATTGTAAGAATTGTGGAAAGTGGTTATGTATGACATTAAGAGTAACAAATATAGAGAGAGATTCTCATAGAGACAAGAGAAAGATGAGAGTCGTATCTTTGAAGAGAGTCTTAGTGGCTAATTTATTTATGCGACTATAGAATGATAGAAGGGTTTAACACGCCTATTCTTGTGAGTAGTGATTCCTCGATTGTGTGGAGGTATATGCTTATAGCCTAGTAAAGGGAATTGGTTCGCAATACTTGAGAGATGAACCTTGAGCTATGGGGGAGATGGTGATGTGATAAATCGAAGTAGATCTTGAGTGTTCGATGGTGATAGGTTGATTTGGATGAGGCATTAATTTTTGCCACCTCATATATTCCTTATACTTCAGTGAAGATGATACTTTATTCCCATCTGGTATACAACTGCCATGCCCATGGCCTAGTCCCATATATCACTTGTTGATTGTAATTCATGTTGAATTGTGAGGATGAAAGGCGATGAGTTCATTCATTAATTTTGATATGACCCCATGGATCTAAGTGTTTCTACCCCCTATGTTGAATGATATGTGACCTAAGTTTTACACTACGTGTAGTTCTGTGAACTCAGAATGAGTCTTGATAGATGACGGAGATTATAGTTCATTATAAATGTCCTCAGATAAGATTTCTCAATTGAATCGTGCTAATGATCGTCGTTCCAAGTTCTTTGAGTGATCCTGTCTTCCCATGTCTCGATAGAAATGTCGATGATAGTAAAGGAGTGATGGTTGATGGGAGAGAGTAAGAATTCTTCATTATGATGCTATTTTACGCATGCACTGACCTTCGGCTAGTTATGCCATTGTTGATAGTGGGATGTAGAGATGACGAGTTCCCCTTAGTCCAAATAGTGATACTGATAGTAGTAGATGAGAATAAGGGTAGATTAGGAGGAGTGAACGAATCCTTATTATGACATTGGTGTTGTACTTATGTCCTATAGGGATAGAGATAGGGAGGAGGAGAGAGATGAGACTTTATTACGTGCAACAAATAGGTAAGAGTATGTTGGTGTGTATTCGAGTGGGAGCTCATTGAATGGTGGAGGTAGAAGTGCTAAGTAGGCTAGAAAATTCTAAGACAGAATTGAAGTGGTTAGAGTGATAGGCTTCAATGCATAGTTATTGTTATGCAAGTATTGATGACAGACTATCGAAGACTTCATGATAGTGAAGTAGTGAAGAGGACTAGTGATCTTCTAATGAAAAACCCCTGTAAAAGTATAGGGCTAAGTATTGAGAATTAGCCTTGTATGAATATGATCATCTTAAGGGTAGCACCTTGAGGCTCAGAAGTACGCTTGAATGGAATAAGAGGATGTGGATAGGTAGAGAGTTGAATAGGAGCTATAAGCTTAAGTTGATAGAGTAGAGTGTCCTGAAGAGGAGCACAATTGAGATGAGGTGCTAAGCTTCAGAGTTGTACATAGAGTCTTATGTATTGATGGTCCCACTCTTGATTAGAGTTGATGCTTTCCTTCCAGAGTTCAAAGGACTGATTGTCGAAGTATTTAAACGATTCGAATTGGTTGAGTTTTGATGTTCCATTCGTGCTTGATAGTGAAAATGTCTAAAAAGTATCTCTACTCTTGATTTGAACCAATTTCTCTATTCTGAGTGACTTGAGACTGTCCAGATTGGTTGATTGAGTATTGAAAGGAGTCTTGATCATTATTCGTGCCTGATGATCAGAATGTTGAAGGTAATGCCCTTACCCTTAACTAAATTGATAGTCTTTTCTTGAGTAGGTTGTCTATTCTTAAGTTTGAATAGGGATTGTTGATAGTGATGGGGAATAGAAAGTTTGATTGACTGATGGGAGAGTCAAGATGAATTCTGAGTCTATTCGTGCCTTGATATCCACTTTTACTCATCATTCAAGGACAAATGATCCCAAGGGAAAGATAATGTAACACCCCAATTTTTTTAAAGATAAGACCAAGTTATCTTTCATATGATATTGGATTTTAATTGATGATTCCTAATTGTGTATGTGGTAAAGTCAATTTCTTAGTTCGGAAATAGAATTGGAGATGATCTTAGGTCATACGAACAATTTAGTACGAAGTTAAGCTAAATACTTTCTTACCATTTGAGTTTCGATGTAAGATTTTATAAAAGTTAGGCGAACCAATGACTTGTAGGATGTATATACATGCTAGGATCAATTTCTAAGAATTTAAAATATATTAGGTGTGATTTAGAGTCATAAGGGATCTTTTACATCAAGCCAAGTCTAAGGAATTGCTAGCAACCAAGTTTTCATATGAGTTGATAGAAGGGTCAACTTCAAATGACCATATCTCCTAAATTATAATGAACTAGGTGATGAAAAAATGTCAAATCGAAGATATTCGAATTAGCTTTCTAACGCATCTAATTTCGCCTTAATCAGAGTTCGAAGTAGAATGTTATGATCATTTTACTAAAAACCTGCAGAGTGTCCGAAGATCCACGATAGCTCCGCGTTGCGGACACAATGCAGACCCTTTCTGGATGAGATAAATGACGTTTTTTATTTTTATTTTGAGGGTACTTTTATCCTAAAACATTTGGGAGTCTATTTAAGATCCAAAAACATATAAAATTTCAGTTTTCATAATCAAAAATCCTTTCCTTCACTCCTAAACATAAACACTCAAGAATTATCAAGAAAGTCATCAAGTTAGGATTAACTTTCAAGATTTATCTTCAAGGTGAGTTATTCTTCATAAATTACAAGCTACCCAACATAGATTTCTTTATCTATTCATGAATCTCTAATAGGATTTTAAATCGTAATCTAGGGTTTGAAGAAGACGAATTAAAGAATCCCAAGAAAGGATTCTTTTTACTCTTCTTCTTCAAGAATTATGGGTCTTCATCAAGAACTCTAAAGAGTCTAAGTCAAGAATTCAAGAATCAAATAGAATTTTTTCAACCAATGTCCTTCCAAGTTCTTCCACTTTAAAAGAACTACTAAGATTGAGGATTTTCTCCAAGAAAGGGAGTATTCATCAAACTTTGATGGTAATATCACCTTTTCAAGTATGTAAGGCTAAATAAAAACATGGGATTGTTCTTCCATGTGCCTCATAGATGGTCTTAGATGAGAGTTGAAGGTTCTTGAGTCTACATGCATGATTCTTGATTATTTTCTTGAGAAACCATATTTACTACATGTATTTTCATATGTTGATTATCATTATAAACTTGTTTTCTTGAATTAAACATTTATACATGAATTATTATATAAAAGCTACTTATTATTTTCTAAAAGATTTCATGAAAGAAGATAGGGATTGAGTCTGTGAGAATTTTGATTGTGATTGTGATTATGATTGTGAGGTAAGAATGATGATGAGTTGATAGAATTTAATAGTCCTTTGAGTCTCCATAAATAAACTCTAAAGATTTGTCTATTCAATTATTCTCTAATAATTGTTCTAAGCCTTGAGCTATTAATTGAGATGTTGATTGATGAGATGATTAGAGTCTCTACAAGACTGATTGAAAGATTGTGCCTTCACATTGCTGATTGAGATAGTTTGATTGGATGGATTGTTTTATGAGCATTGAGTCATGGGAGGAGTATCGAGCGCCGAAAGAGTAAGTGTTAGTCCAACTCCCACTCCTCAAACTACGTAGCCAAATGTAGGTGAGGATCTGAGTCATCACATCATATTACGTTGAGGTCCCTTCTGATTAGAAGTCCCTGAAATCAATAGAGGACTTATAGATTTGTTGACTCCATTTGGACTTGTTCATGTGATTTCGATTCGTTCTGTACCTGGAAAGTACAAAATGGTTGTGGCAACATTAGCATAATTTTTGTACAATCACTGGCTTATAAGTGATTATTTTCGGATAAGAGAAACTCCCAGAAAGCTTCTCCTCATCTACCCTCATTCTCCATCTACTGCTATCAGCATCACTATTTGGGCATAGAGGAACTCGTTATCTCCCCGTTTGGATAAACCCTAACTACTACTACTCATGCAAAATAAGCATGATTCTATGTCTAAAACTTGACACTCTACATCCTACCATCAACAATAACATAACATACTAAAGGTCGGGGCATGCATAAGATGACATCAGAATAAAAAACCCTCATTCTCTCTCATCAACCATCACTTCTCTATTCTCATCAACATTTCTATCAAGAATGGGAAGACAAGATCACTCAAAGAACTTGGAACGAAGATCATTAGCATGGTTCAATTGAGAAATCTTATTTGAGAACATTCTTAATGAAGTACAATCTCCCTCGTCTGTCGAGACTCACTCTGGGTTCACGGAACTATCTACAGTATAAACTCAGGTCACATCTCATTCAACATAGGAGTGGAAACACTTAGATCCATGGGGTAAGATCGAAATTAACGAGTGAATTCATCATTTTTCATATCATAATTCAACATGAATAACAATCAACAAGTGGTATACGGGACTAAGCCATGGGCATGGCAGTCATATACTAAATGGGAATAGAGTATTATCTTCACTAAAGTATAAGGAATATACAAGATGGAAAAGAATTGATGCCTCATCCAAATCAACCTATCACCATCGACATCAAAATCAACTTATCACCATCAAAAACCTGATATCTACTTTGGTCAATCACATCACCATCTCGCCCTTAGCTCAAGGGTTATCTCTCAAGTTTTGCAAATCAATTTACTTACTAGGCTATAAGCATATACTTCTATACAATCGAGGAATCACTATGCATAAGAATAGGTGTCTTAAACTCTTCTATGATACTGTAGTCGCATATATAAAATAGTCACTAAGACTCTCTTCAAAGATACCACTCCTAGCTCCCTCTTGTCTCCATGGAAATCTCTCTATATTTACTGCTCTTAATGGCATACGTAGCCATATTCCACAACTCTTGCAATCTAACCTCCTCTCTTTCCCATAGGCTGCCAACTTCTGTGCCCCCATGAACTCATTTGTATAAGACTTAGACTATCATAGAAAGCTCATCATTCTCTATCTATAAGCCCCAATCGACTTAGCTACTCGTGGTGACAAAGAATGCTTACTTTAGCCTACTCCATATTGATGACTTAAATATACTATCTAGATTCTTATTGCAGTCAGAGCATAGAGCTTCAAACATCTTTACATAACCATGACCACATATCTCGCCTTCTCTTATCTATTAGACTATCCTCATTTCACCCATCTTATATAAGGGGCACTCGTACTTTGCCCATAGAATCATTTTTCCTTACAAATCAATGTTTTCCTCTTGAACACACACTATGGCAACATCTTAGAGCGAATCTCCAATTAAGACTATCACTCTAACTATTTTATCTCCTCTTTACCACAACTCCTCAAAATTCAAGATTAGAGTCTAGTACTAACATGTCCATGTATCACACACCTCTCTAATATCACTAACTTACCATTACTAGGTAAATTTCATAGCATAAGCCCAGTAAAACCTCATAGTAGGTATTTACTCAACACATCCCCTCTTCACAATGCAAGTAACATTCCTCCACTCACTATACCACCTTACCTGGCTAAGCTCATAACTATATAAACCTCATTGGGCTCTTACTTTAGAATTATAAGCCTAATATAGATTTATCACATTGGAAGCACTCTGTTCCCCTATCAACATCTACGTTTCACCCTCACAGTAAAAATATCAGAATACATCAACATAGAACTCTTTCTAGTTTTGAGCATACTCTAATACATTCAGACACTAACTCCCTCTTTATACCTCATCATGACACTCATAGGGTACTTACAACTCTTTCGTCAAACTTATGGCAATTGACTCATCATCTCTTTACTTACCTAATAAGTATATAATTCTAACTACAAGCCTCAATCAATCATTATTCTCACTATCCAATCCCTTCCTTTCTATCGTCCGCATTCTAGCTCTGGAATGACACCTCTACTCATGGTGTCATAAGACCTCACATCTTACTCTTAGGTGGTAACATTAAACTCTTTAGAGACATAAGTTTCTCTCTCATGAATAACATCAAAATAAGTAAGGACTCGAATCATACCCGTCACGACATATGGTGTGACATCTGGAGAACTTTCCTGATCCTCCCTAACTGTGGTGCTGGTGTAGAATCTTGGGCCTTTTTGGCACACTTAAGTAATCCCTCTGGAAGTGACCCACTTGGCCACACTTGTAACGTCCATCACTTCCTTTATGACATTCTTCTAGGTGACGTTTGCCACACATACCACAAGGTGGTCTGCCTCGGGGACCTCGGACCACACTAGCATGTGACTTAGATCCCTGAGCTCTAAGGTTATGAGACCCTGCTTGAAAGCGATTCCTGTTGCTATTCCTCTTTGACCTCTTAAACTCAGATGGGTTCATCCTCAAGGACTCACGAACTCCAGATGTATTTGGGATACCCTGCCTACCTGCTCCCTATCTAACAACCAGTGCTGTCACAGCCTAGGCCAAAGTATGGATGGCCTATCAAATCTCAACATCACTATTGTCTGGGGCTCGATTTTGTTAGTGTTCGGTCTGGCTGAACCCCCTTTCACTTTATCAGCTCCTCTTGGAAACATGGCCACAATTCTGTAAATGTGTAACGCATGAATTAGAAGAGAGCTTTCATAGAGTTTAACTTTATCGCATGAATTTTGAATGAGAAAGAAGTGTAACAATTTGTAATGTCCTATAGCCTCCTGCTTATAAAGTGTGTTCGATAATACACCCATAAAAATGACTCAACTACACATGGCTTCATAGAGTCCTTAGCACACTTGAACTTTGTGCTCTGATACTAAGTTTGTCACATCCCGAGAAGGTACCCTAGACATGGCTGGCACCCAGAAACTATTCCTCGTACCCAAGTGAACCACTTGGCTTCATCACATTCATTCAATCAACACCTCTAGACAATCAGTGGAGGACAAAGGAAAGTAATGGGCACATCCCATCTAGTCTCAAAATAACATTATAAATAGAAAGGCTAGTAGAAAGAAACTAGCTTAATAAATCTTAACATCAATATTTGACTCTAGTCTGTGAAGCCTCTATCGTCATCACATGGTGCAAATGACAGACCCATGAATACCTCGAAACAAAATAAAGCTAACTCAAAAGTGTAACTCTAGTAAGCAAGATGAAAATAACTAATGACCCTACGAAATAAAAGAGGCTCACAAAATCAGCTGAAGTGCTCATATCCTCAACGATGCACTTTTTGACGATCCCTAATCCATGTATCTGCAGCATGAAATGATGCAGTGCCAAGTGGCGTCAGTACATGGAATGTATGGTATGTAAAATAGCTAAATGAAACAAAACCAGGTAGAAAATATGGAACAACATCAACTCAAAATAATAACCAAATCAGAATGTCAAGTGTCTATCTAAAGAAAGAATAAAGAGTAGACAAGAGACCATCAACCAATCAAACCTCATTAATCAAATCAGACTCATCTCAAAGGAACTCAACTCAACTCACCTCATCTCATCTCATCTCGACTCAGAGCACTCAATGTGGGAACTTTCTAGGAGTTTCTCTTATCCGACAACAATCACTTACGAGCTAGTGAATGTACAACAAGCAGTTGTTGTTGCCACAACTATTCCATACTTGCTAGGTAGAGAATGAATCGAATCCATTAGGGACCCCAAAAAATCAACAAGTCCTCTATTATTTCAAGGACTCTATCAAGAGGGAACCTCAATGTAATGTGATGGTTCTAATCCTGACCTATGCTTGGCAACATAGTTAATGAGTGCGAGTTGGTTTTATTCTTACCAAATTCGGTGTCGATACTCCTCCCAAGACTCAATGCTCATAAGACAGTCAATCGAATCTAATCATCTCAATCGACCTCGTGGAGGCACTCATCATTTAATTAATCTCATAGAAACTCTCATCATCTCATCAATCAATATCTCATTCAGTAGCCCAAGGCTTAGGACAATCATTAGGGAACAATCGAATGGACAATTCATTAGAGATCGTTTATGGATAATCATAAGACTATCAAGTTCTATCAACTCACCACCATTGTCACATCACAATCACAATCTACATTCTCAAATCATGTCTCTAGACTCAATCCCTAGGTTCATTCATGCATGCTTTCAAAAGTTAACATGTAGGGTTATACAAGATCTTATAAAAAGTATTCAATTCAAGAAAACAAGTTTATGATGATCATCAACATTGGAAAGTACATATAATAGATATAATTTTCAAGAAAATATTCAAGAAATAATTCAAGAAGTATGTATGGGTACTCATGAACTCTTAATTCAT
Source organism: Solanum clarkiae (assembly GCA_011800125.2). Lineage (NCBI taxonomy): Eukaryota > Viridiplantae > Streptophyta > Magnoliopsida > Solanales > Solanaceae > Solanum > Solanum clarkiae. The sequence goes on from JAABOM020034106.1 coordinate 15,963, forward strand.
CTATGACCATCTATGGGGCACATGGGAGAACAATCTCATACTTTCCTTTGGATAATCAACCTCAAGGAACTCTCTTTGAACTCTTCAATTCCTTGCTCCTCTTCTCTTTTCTTTAGCCTTAGTCTTTTTTTCAATGACTTTGAATAGGGTTTAAAACCCTTTTTACGCTTAAAAAGACCAATTTTGATCATTTATTAAGTCCAAGAGGGGTTTGGAAAGGTCTAAAATGCCCCTCACAAAATTCATAAAAAGTCTGTCTCCAGACATAGGGTTCGTGGCATGGATAGGGTTTAATTTTGGTATTTTTCACCGAAAAATCTCTTAACGAGCTTTCTAATCTCGTAGAATATTTTTAGAATAAAACCAAGTATTGGTCTACGATGGAGACGCATTGCGCCTCTGTCGCACACCTTCACTGTTTCATTTTTTCACATCGAAAAATTATTTTTTGATCTGGTTTCTCTACAAATAAACCGAGATCATTTTTCTACTCAACTTTTCATGTTGATCACATATTTGGTTCGGATTTTCCATCAGAGCATAGTAAGACGCATTATGCACACATCTCTTGCACGACCCAGCCTAGGGCCTAGACGTGACACGACGAATGGGGAACCCGAAGGGACCCCAAAAAAAGCCTCTTAATATTCATTACACATCATTGGTCGCAAAAGCATTTAAACAACATAATAGGAGTAAAAATAAGGGAAAAGGGATAAAGGGATATTTTCATAACATAAGCATCATAACAAGAGAGTCAAACCTCAATACATAACATGTCCAACAATACCTCTACTACATAGATAAGAGCGGGGAACAAGACAAACAACCGGGCTCACCCTCATAATAAAGATAATAGGTAATTCAAGTATACAAGATATAGTCTAAACATAAGGATGAGAGAAGATAGATATCGTCCCCGGACTTGAGGACTCACCAAAAGCTAACTTTAACAATCCATCTAGCCACATGGAGAAGCATCAATAGGAGATCCGGTTCCTACATGATAATATCATATGGTATAGAGTATGCGTTAGTACATTCGAATGTACTAATATGTAGGATGCGATGCAATAAGAGATAGGCATCATAGGCAAAATGCATAATCATAAGCAATGAATAACATACTAATAATATGACATGTATGAATGATAC
>JAABOM020034127.1:0-17114 GCA_011800125.2 Solanum clarkiae
TTTACGATTTTTAACGCCCACGAATAAATTTAAAAAAAATTCCACTTGATCTAAACCTTAAAATAAATACGTAAGTCTCGAATTGCTCGAAATTTTCAATAATTGTCCAAATTTTACAAGCATTTCAAATGTTCGAAATACGGGTTCAAACACGACAACCACTACCTATGAGTTGGTAGTGATATAACAAAGTGATGTCGTTGTGACATCCATCCAGTACCTTACCGGGGTAAAGGACGAGTCTGTCGATGGATCCAAAAGTCTGTCAGTCCCCTTTTGGGACAAGGAAACATCCACTTTCATGGTCCAATCCTCTTCTACACTGGCCAGGTAATTAATGGGTTTAAGTGGGACTCTCTCTTACCCATTTCGGTGCTAATACTCCTCCTTATACTCAACATACTCATAAATCCATCAATTCATTAAGAACTCTCATCACCCAACCTCTACAGACAAGATTATATATCCAATCTAAGGGAATTATACCCACTCAATTTTATCAACGATAATTTCAGCTATACAATCAGCAATAGACTCACCTTAGGACTCAGACTCAGTCAAGCATTACTTTCATACATTCAAAGCTCTAGACATACCCTTAAGTTCATTATTCAAGTCTTTACAGAAAGAAATGATCAAGTAACAATCACATAGTAATGAAAATATATAGTGAAAATTAAACATGGTGATTATCAAACTTGGATATAAAAATATAGTTTAAATAACTAAAACAAGAATTCAAAAACTATCCAAGAACTTAATACTAACATTCAAGAAATTTCAAGAAAACATGATTCAAGATTTTCTACGTTTGATTTTTTCATCCTAACACTATATTAGCACATGGAAGATCAATTTTATGCTTTTGGGTAGCCTTTACATACCTGGGAATGAAGATTTCTTCAAGAAATTTGAAAGATTCTTCGAACTCTTACTCTTTCTCTTCTCTTCTTCTCTTTGACTTAGCATAAAAATATTAAACTTAGAATAGTTTTTGGGTTTTAAAACCCTTTTGTATGAAAAACATCTTAAAAATCGACCTGGGGATATAAAAATATATCAGGAAGGATGAAATTTCCCTTCCCAAATTGAAAAAAAACTGCCTCCTTCATGCACAAGTGTGTGACGCACATTAGTGCAAAAATGCACAAGTGTAGTTTCGCGTCCTCTCCGCACCACGGAAGGGGCACAGTAATCCCACTGTTTTAGGCTCTCTTTAAAAAAAATAATTCATGTTTTGTCGCGATAAAGCCGAGTCAAGACAATTTTCCAACTCATTTTTCACACTGATTGCAAATCCGGTCTCAGATTTTTCATCAGAGCTTGGGAAGATAATTGTGCATACGATCAAGTTTAGGGGCATTTTAGTAATTTTATAGAGTTTTACATTATCTTCCTCTTGGAATCATTCGTCCTCGAATGATGAGTAATGGTTGAACGGGGACTCGAATAACCTCAGAACTCATCTTATTCATCACTAGGGAACACTCAAACTCTCACTATCTATCATCTATCTATCTCTTTCTTAGACTCGGAAATAAGGTAAAACAAGACATCAACTTAATGGAAAGTACTACTCGGAATTGATAAGAATAAGAATATTTACCTTCAACGTCATCATCACTTGGCACGAATAGATGCAAGTATTTGAGTTTCATCACTTCCTCGGCTTCCTACCTTGCTTCTTCAACGAATTGATTTGTTCATAGGACTTTAACAGAGGCTATATCTTTGTTCCTCAGCTTACAAACCTGCCGGTCAAGAATTTGAACTAGAATTTCCTCGTATGATAAGTTGTTCTTCACACCCATACTCTCCACAGATATTGCTAAGGCTGGATCCCCCAAACACTTTTTCAGCATAGATATATGAAACACCGGATGCACTCCATCTAGCTCGAAGGGCAAGTCTAACTCGTAAGCAACCTTCCCAATCCTTCTTACAATCTAGTATGACCCAATATAATGAGGACTCAGCTTCCCTTTCTTACCAAACCTCATGACACCCTTTATGGTTGACACTTTCAAGTACACCCAATCATCTACCTTGAACTTCAAGTCTCGTCTTCTCACATCTGTATATGACTTCTGGCGACTTTGTGCTATCTTTAATATTTCTCGGATGACTTTTACCTTCTCCATAAACTAGTGTACGAGGTCCATCCCAATCAACTCAGCTTCGCCCACCTCGAACCAGCTAATCGGGGATCCATATCTCCTCCCGTATAATGCCTCATATGGGGCCATCCAAATGCTGGCATGGTAGCTATTATTTTATGTGAACTTAATCAATGGTAATTGATCATACCAGTTTCCCTTGATGTCAACAATACATGCCCTCAACGTATCCTCCAAGGTCTGAATAGTGCACTCTGCCTGCCCGTCTGTTTGAGGGTGAAAAGCGATGCTCAAATTTACCTTCGTACCCAATCCCTTCTGGAAGGATCTCTAAAATTGAGAGGTGAATTGAGCTCCTTTGTCTGAGATGATAGACAAGGGAACCCCATGCAACCTCACAATCTCTCGAATGTAAAGTCGGGCATACTCCTCAGCTGTATAAGTTGTCTCATCGCCAAAAAGTAGGCTGCTTTAGTCATCCTGTCAACAATCACCTATATCGAATCATGCTGCTTTCTGTATCTTGGTAGGCCGGTAATGAAGTCTATGTTGATCACCTCCCATTTACACTCCAAAATTTCAAAGTTCTAAGCTAACCCACATGGTTTCTGATGTTCAGTCTTAACCTGTTGGCAATTGGGACACTTGGAAACAAATTCATCAACGTCTTTCTTCATCCCATTCCACCAAGAGACTTCCCTCAAGTCATGGTACATCTTGGTGGAGCCAAGATGAATGGAATACCTCATGCTATGAGCCTCGACCATAATTCTATCTTGAACACCATCAACATCAGGCACACACAGTCTCCCTTGATATCTCAATACCCTATCTCTCCCTTTGGAGAAAACCATCACCTTTTGCTTGTGAACCGCTTATTTCAATTGGAGTAAGATAGGGTCTTGGTATTGCTTTTCTCTCACCTCAGATACTAAATATGAAGAAAAACCATTCTGAATATTGACCCCACCTCTGTTGTTCTCCTCAAGTTGTACTCCCAATTGAGCCAATATATGCACCTCCTTGGCTAATTCTCTCTTCCCCTCCTCCACATGGGCAGTGCTACCCATAAATATCCTGCTAAGAGCATCAGCAACAATGTTAGTCTTACCGGGGTAATAGAGAATGTTCATATCATAATCCTTGAGCAACTCTAACCATCTCCTCTCCCGCAGGTTGAGCTCCTTCTGGCTGAACAAGTACTGTAAGCTCTTGTGGTCGGTGAACACGTCCACATGCACTTCATACAAATAGTGACGCCAGATTTTGAGGATGAACACCACTACTGCCAACTTAAGATCATGAGTCAGATAATTCTTCTCATGGACCTTAATCTATCTAGAAGCATAAGCTATCACCTTCCCTTTGCATAAGTACACAACCCAATCCAACTCTGGATGCATCACAATATATCAGAAAGTCACCCATCTCCTACGGCAAGGTCCACACTGGTGCTGTAGTCAATCTAGTCTTCAACTTCTGAAAACTCTTTTCACATGCCTTACACGACTGAGACTTAGCCTTCTTCTGAGTTAGCTTTGTCAAAGGGGCTGATAGAGAAGAGAAACCTTCAATGAATCTAGGCTAGTACCTGGACAGACCCAAGAAACTTCTTATTTCTGTGGGAAAAGTTGGTCTTGGGCAGTTCTTAACTGCCTCAATCTTCTGTGTATCCACCCGAATACCATCTCCCGAAACAGCATGGCCTCAGAAAGCCACTGATTTGAGCCAAAACTCACACTTGGAGAACTTTGCATACAACTCATGATCTTTGAGTGTTTGCAAAACCACTCTAAGGTGATTAGCATTCTCTTCTTCATTCCTCGAATACACTAGGATGTCATCAATAAATACGATCACGAACATGTCAAGATAGGGTCTAAATACCTTATTGATCAAATCCATGAAAGAAGAGCATGCATTTGCCAGTCGAAAGACATGACCAAGAGCTCAAAGTGGCCATACCGTGTCCTAAAGGTTGTCTTTGGAATGTCCCTTTCCCTCGCCATCAATTGATAGTAACCCGATCTGAGGTCTATCTTGGAGAAACAAGTAGCACCCTAAAGCTAGTTGAAGAGTCATCTATTTAGGGTAGAGGATACTTATTCTTTGTGGTAACCTTGTTCAACTGTCAGTAGTCTATACACATCCTCAAAGACCCATCTTTCTTATACACGAATACGACGGGAGCACACCAAGGGGAGACATTGGGCATTATGAATCCTTTCTCTAACAAGTCTTTCAGTTTCTCTTTCAATTCTCTCAACTCTACGCGGGGCATTCTATAGGGTGGAATTGAGATAAGTTTGGTCTTGGGAAGCACCCCAAAAAAGAATGAATAGGAGCCCAGATGGAAAAATTATGATAGAATCAATCCTAAAGTCAATTTCCCTATTAGGAGGGACTCTAGGAAGAACATCAGGAAAGATCTCGGGAAACTCATTCACTATAGAGTCTGACTCAAGAATAGGAGACTCAACATTATTAGGCTTCACTTACATGAGGTGGTAAATACAACCCTTGGATATCAACTTTCTAGCTCCAATATAGGATATGAATTTGCCCGTAGGGGCAATATAACTCCCTTTCCACTCTAAGGTAGGCTCATTAGGAAATTGGAACTTGACAATCCGGGTTCTACAGTCAACAGAAGCATAACAAGCATAAAGCCAATCCATGCCCATTATTACACCAAAATCAATCATCTCCAACTGTATCAAATCAGCTAAAGTGTCTCTATGTTAAATAGACACCACATAATCCCTGTAAACCCTCTCAGCTAGGATAGATTCACTAGTAGGAATAGAGACAGAAAAGAGATCAAGTAAACACTCTAGAAGAATACCAAATTTTCTAGCCACATAAGGGGTCACAAAAGACAACATGGCACCCATATCAAACAAGCCATAACAATCATAAGTAAAGATATGAAGCATACCTGTGAAAACATCTGGTGTGACCTCCTACTCCTGACAGTTACCCATAGCATAAAGACGATTTATCTTGCCTCCATTACCTGTAGTAGTAGCATCCCTCTGCTGATTACCTGCTAGATGTGGTGTCGAAGACTGAGCTTTGTTGCTCCCTTTACCTTGCCTTCTCTTCAGACACTAGTAGTTGAAATGACCAGCATGACCATAAGCATAACATACATCCTTCCCAATACGACATTCACCCAAGTGAAGCTTACCACACTTGCTACAAGGTGGCTTTCCCGTATACCCTGAGTCATATTATCCTGAGATTGGGCGCCTGGGGTTCTAAAATTCTGATGACGCTAAGATTTCTGATCATACCTGGTTTGTTATGCAAGTGCACTGGCTGTAGATGGTGTGGGATATGATGATCTCTTCTCAAAATAAGATTTATCACCTCTAGCCTATATCTGCGAGCTAGGCTTATATCCCGCTGACTTCGCTTTCCTGCTCAGATGCTATTCTCTATCCCTACCCTTATCTTTCTCTGTTTGCTGGGCATACACCATAAGTCTGGAGATGTCCATGCTAGGAATCAACAACGTAGCCTTACACTCTCTCTGCACATGTGTAGCCAGGCCAAACACAAATTTCCTCATTTTGTACCTTATATCCTTCACTATCGCGGGACCATACCTTGATAGTTTTGTGAACTTAAGGCTATACTCTTTCATAATCATCTCTCCCTGCTTCAGATTCACAAATTCATCCTCCTTTGCTTCCCTCAACTCTTGAGGAAAGAAATGATCAAGAAAGGCGACTTTAAACTCCTCCTAGGATGTAGGCTCCATATCGTCCCCTCTACTCCCTTCCCACTGAGTGTACCACACATTAGCCACTTCCTTCAGCTGGTAGGACATAAGCTCAACTCCCTCAATCTCGGTCGCGTGCATGGCCCTCAAAACTTTATACATCTCATTAATGAAGTTCTATGGGTCCTCCTCTACCTTCGACCCCGTATACATAGATGGGTTCATCCTCAGAAAGTCCCTGAGCTAGGTAGTAGTTGAGCGACCCTGTGAGCTAGAACTAGGAGCCTGAGAACCATGGCTATTTCCCTGGGAGGCCACCAACTGTGTCAACATGATGATGGTTTATCTGACTTCTACCTCAATAGTGAGACCTGGCTGAGGCTGAGCAGGGGGAACATGAGGGACCTCAGAAGTCCTAGCAGGGCATCCCCGTCTTCTCGTATTAGTCTGAACCGGGACCTCCGGTTGGGTGTTCTCAGCAATGGAAGTTGAGCATCTCTTTGAGCGGTTGTTCTCTTGGGCGGCATTTTCTGTAAGTGTAAAGTGCATGAGTTAAAAGCAGAATTTCACAAGTTAACTCTAAAGCATGATTTCAGATCATGGAAGAAGGGTAACACTTTCTAATGTCCTTTAGCCTCCTGCTTATGAAATGTGCTGCACAACACACCCATAAACAAGAATCTACTAGACACGGCTTCATAGACCCCCGAGGACACTCAAACTCTGGGCTCTGATACCAAGTTTGTAACGCCCCAGGAGGGTACACTAGACGAGACCAGAACTCGGAGGGTATTGCTAGCCCTCAAGCGGATCACTTAGTCGCCTTGCCGTTGTTCAGTCAATTCATCAGCGGAATAGAAATGACATAATGATAATAAATGTATTCCTATCTGTGGGCTCATACTATCAATCATCAATTCATCATAAGGAAGTGGAATAGATAACAAAAATATCAAAAGTAAGGAATGAAAGAAAGAGGAAAAAGAACCCCCGACATCAACACCAACATCTATGTTTATGAAGGTTCTATACTATAGTCTGAAATGGTACCATGATAGGCCATGGCTACCAAATATCAACTAAACAGGACTATCCAACAATAAAAATAAATATCCTCTGAATGCTGGGGAGGACTCACCATTATCAGGAATGAAGAGCTCTGAGCCTCAATGATCGGGCTGCTGAAGTCCTCGGTCTATAGTATCTGCATCATAAAATGATGCAACGCCAGAGAGGCGTTAGTACATGGAAGGTACTATATGTAAAATGGCCTAAAGAAAAAGGAAATAGTCTAATCATCACATATCCATCACTCAGCCTCACCTCAGATATAAAGGACAAGACTCTATCACCACTCTAGCTATCAAGCATCAAACATTCATATCACATCAGAGTTCTATCATTATGAAACCTATCTGGGAGTTTCTATAATTGACAACCACTACCTATGAGATGGTAGTGATACAACAAAGTGATGTCATTGCCACATCCATCCAGTACCTTACCGGGGTAAAGAACGAGTCCATCAGTGGATCCAAAAGTTTGTCAAGTCCCCTTTTGGGGACAAGGAAACATCCGCTATCATGGTCTAATCCTCTCATATGTTGGCCATGTAGTTAATGGGTTCGAGTGGGATCACTTGTACCCATGTTGGTGCTAACACTCCTCCATGGACTCAACATGTTCATAAATCTATCAATCCTTTAAGAACTCTCATCACCCAACCTCTACTGGCAAGATTATCTATCCAATCTAAGGGAATTATACCCACAAAACTTTATCAACAATAGTTTCAGCTATCACAGTCAACAACACACACACCTCAGGACTCAGACTCAATCAAGCATTACTTTCAGACATTCAAGGCTCTAGTCATCCCCCTAAGTTCATTATTCAAGTCTTTACAGAAAGAAATTTTGAGGATCAAGTCACAATCACATAGTAATGAAAATATATAGTGAAAATTAAACATGGTGATCATCAAACTTGGATATAAAAATATAGTTTAAAAAATTAAAACAAGAATTCAAGAAACTATCCAAGAACTTAATACTAACATTCAAGAAATTTCAAGAAAACATGATTCAAGATTTTCTACGTATGATTTCCTCATCCTAACTCTATATTGCCACATGGGAGATCAATCTCATGCTTTTGGGTAGCCTTTACATACCCAGGAATAAAGATTTCTTCAAGAAATTTGAAAAAATCTTAGAACCCTTAGTCTTTCTCTCCTCTTCTTCTCTCTGACTTGGCGTAAAAATATTAAACTTAGAATAGTTTTGGATTTTAAAATCCTTTTGTACGAAAAACATCTCAAAAACTGACTTGAGGATGTAAAAATATATTGGAAAAAATGAAATTTCCCTTCCCAAATCGAAAGAATAAAACTGCCTCCTCCATGCACTAGTGCACGACGTGCACTAGTGCTAAAAATGCACTTTTTCGCGAATTATCAATTTTCGGCAAATTTTTGAAAAACATATAAGTATGATTTCGTGTCCTCTCCATTTCATGAAAGGGGTGCAGAAATTCCACCGTTTTAGGCTCTCTTTGAAAAAAATAATTCATGTTTTTTCGTGATAAAGCCGAGTTGAAACAATTTTTCGACTCAATTTTTCACACTTGTCGCAAATCCGGTCTCAGATTTTTAATCAGAGCTTAGGAAGACACGTTGTGCGCATGATCAAGTTTATGGGCGTTTTAGTAATTTCATGGGGTATTACAATTTACTAATATTTTAGATTAACATTTCATTTTTTAAATAAATAATGTAAATATGCATCTCTTTATGAAAAATATTTTTGGTATAAAAATGATTTTTTACTAAAGTATCACTACAATATTTTGTGAAAAAAGTTTCTCGTATACAAAATTTGACTAATTTAAGGACCAAAAATGGTTTGTCACTAATATATCAATATATTTTTGTGACAAAATTTTAACTAATTTAAGGACAAAAATGATTTGTCACTAATGTATCAATATATTTTTGTGACAATTTTTTCGTATACAAAATTTAACTAATTTAAGGACAAAAAATGATTTGTCACTAATGTATCAATATATGTTTTGTCACGCCCCGGGAGGGTAACCTAGGCGAACCAGCAGGCAGCGACTATTGCTAGCCACCAAGTGAACCGCCTATTCTCTTTGCAATCATTCAATCAGTTCAATAGCGAAAGATAACAAAGAAATAACTAACTATCACTCTATCTATCATGACGAAATATGAATAACATAGTACTCTCAATAAATTATAAATAAAGGAAGCAACTTCAACATCAACTATCAGCTGTCCACGTCTATGAAACCTCTATAACTAGTGTCTATGAAGGTACAATGATAGGCCATGGCTACCACAATCAAGACAATTAACTCAAAATAGATAAAAGAGAAGTAAATATGCCCTCTGAAAGCAGGGGAGGACGCACCAAGTCTGGAGTCACAGAGCTCTGAACCTCAATGAGTCGCCTGCTGAAGTCCTCTATCTACAGAATCTGCATCATGAAACGATGTAGTGCCAAAGGGTCGTTAGTACGTGGAATATACTGTATGAAAAATGGGCTAAAGTAAACAATAGGGGCTATACGACATAAAATGACATCAGCTCATCAATCACTCAACCTCAACTTGGAATAAGGAGTATGACTCTATCACATCGCTATCCATCAAGACATCACACAATCACATCAATATCAGAGAACTATCAATATGAAACCTATTTGGGAATTTCTATAACGGACAATCACCACCTATGAGCCAGTGATACTACAACGAAGAGATGTCATTGCCACATCTGCCCAGTACCTTGCCGGGGTAAAGGACGAGTTTGTCGGGGATCCCAAAGAAGTCTGTCAAGTCCTCTGCGGGATAAAGGAAACATCCACTTCCACGGTCTAATCCTCTCCTACGCTGACAACGTAGTTAATGAGTGCGAATGGGACTCACTCTTACCCATTTCGGTGCTAATACTCCTCCTAGGACTCGATATGCTCATAAGTCTATCATCATCAGGCTGCTTATACAACCAACCCCTCCCCCCCAGGTAGCGACCTTATCTCATCTGACAATCTACCAACTCAAGGAATAGGTTCTTCCTCTCAAAGCTAAGGTTCAACTCATTTAGACTCTAAGAACATTAATTACATCAACTTCAGGCATCAACATACTTATCTCAAGACCCAGACCACAACAATCAATACAGTCAAACAGTCAAGGCTCTAGACACTACCACTAAGTTCATTCTTGAAGTCTTTACAGAGAATTTATGTAGGCTAAATATATAATCATACAGTATACATGTAAATAGTTAATTCAAAATATGATGATCATCAATTTAAGATATTATATAGATATTAAAGATAAATTTCAAGAATATTTTCAAGAATTAATTTTCAAGGCCCATCAACTATCAATCTCCAACTTACTACATTCATTGGGGAACATGGTAGAACAATTCCATGTTCTGGGTAGCCTTTACATACCTAGGATGAAGATTGTACAAATTTTCAAGGAAATCTTGACCCCTGAACTTGGAAACCCTCAAGCTATCTCTTCTTCTCCTCTCAAAATCTTTGCTCATACTAAGAAGAATATAGATTTTTGAAACCCTTTCATACAAAATAAGTCTTAAAAGCATGTTTTGGACTTAAAAATGGGTTGAAAATAACCAAAATATGCTTCTCAAAATTTTTTAAAAAAGTTTAAAATTGGTACACTAGTCCGCGATGTGTCAGAGGTGCAAACCAGTTTACTTCATGAATTTTTGGAAGATTTCAATTCCCATCGAAAATATAAAAAAACTTTAAGTGTTAGTCCGTGCCCCCTTCCGCGTAGCGCGGATCAATACTATTTTTCCATTAATTAGTGAAAATTATTTTTCGACCCGGTCGCTCTTAAATCGGGTCGAGACTATATTCCCACTTGATTTTTTTGTTCTGATCACAAATCTTATCTCGAATTTTTCATCGAAGCTTTGGAAGATGCGTTGTGTGCATGATTATCTTTTAGGGATATTTTGGTAATTTTACGGGGTGTTATATGTTTTGTGACAAAATTTCTTTGTATCTAAAATTTAACTAAATCAGCGACGAAAAAAGATTTATCACTGAGTGAGAATATCATTAGTGAAAAAATATTAAGGTCACAATTAAATATAAATTTTTGTGGCTTAAGCTTACAACATTTAAATACGAACTGTAATTTGTCTCTATTGCAGCAACTTATTTTTAGTGAAGAAATTTTTTTGTGCCTGAAATTATAACTAATTTAAGACAAATAATAGTTTGTCATAAATTGTATGTATTATTAGAGATAAAATAATGTGTCATTGATAGTTTAAAATTCGTCATTAATTGTACTTAATAAATGGCACCAAATTATTTTTTAGTGAAAAATTTTTAATAGACAAAATTTTGCTATGCATATGTTTCGTCACTAAAAGTATTTTGCTAATGCATTTAAACACGAAATGTAATTTTTGTAACAAAAAGTGAATAATTAGTATAATAATTTCGTAGTTGGATATCACATTTCTTGTAGTGACATCATAATATATATAAGGCTTCTAACTGTATTGGCATAAGAAATTTTTCTCATTTGTTCCTTCTCATGTGGAGTTTTAGGGCACATCATTCGATTCAAGGCTACATTTTTAGAAACTAAAGTGTTTATGGATTTGCAATCTTGCTTGAAGCATTCAAGAACGTTCTTAAAGGTTCTAGTGAAAGACATAACAATCAATTTGAACGATCTCTTGAAATCTTATTTCTAAAAGTATATGCTGCTTCACCTATATCTTTCATCTCAAAAGTAGACAATAGCCACTCTTTTGTTTCTTTTACAATATTAATGTCACTTGTAGCTATTAGTATGTCATCTACGTATAATGATAAGATGGAAAATATATCTTTGAATCTTTTAATATACACACAATGAACTTCGTGAATCATAATAATTCATACGATATGATTGTATCATAAAATTGCAAGTACTATTGTTTAAAAGATTGTTTAAGGCCATAAACAAACGTTTAAAGTCAACATACTTTATTTTCTTTGCCTTTTTCCTGATGTGTGTACCCGTTGTCTACCAGACAAGCTTTGAATCTTTCAATACTACTATATGCCTTGCGCTTGATTTTGAGAATCCATTTATTTTCAATAGCTTTTCAGCCTTTAGGTAGATAAACCAATTTCCACACTTGGTTAGATTTCATCACCTCCAGCTCCTCCTCTAATGCTTTTAACTATTTTTCTTTAGCAGGATATGTAAGAGCCTTATTTATATTTGTCTTCATCATCTAGAATAACTATAAATGCTTCCCCTTAGATATCAAATCGACGCTAAGGAATTTGTTAATAACTTGTTCATCGAGATTGAGATTGACAAATTGATTATCAATTGATAAGTTATTCTCACTCGGACCAGCAATATCATTAAAATTTGATACATATGGTGTATCTGTGGAAATAGAAACTAATCCATTATCAAAAAAATAACTTCCACTCAAATTCATTTGATCTTCGATAATGAAAATATTTTGGTCCGTAGTTTCATAAGGAGATAAGTCTTGACCTATGTAGTACTGCTTGGGAAAATCATTCTCTATAAATGTGATGTCACGTGACTCAATTTTAGTTGTTGTGCCACTGTGTTGTTCACCCATAAAGATGTCACAACCCAAACCTAGGGCCTAGACGTGACCGGTGAATGGGGAACCCGAAGGGACCCCAAACAAGCCTCATAGCATATCATTGCGCATCCTTGGTCATGGAAGAAATGTAAAACAACATAAGAAACAAGAAGAATTGGGACTAAGGGAGAGAGAGATTTACATTTAAATAGCTTGAATATCATAAGTGAGTCAAAGCTCTAGCATAATACGTAAAATGTCCATCAACACCTCTACTACATAGGTAAGAACGAGAGCCACAACAAGCAACAGGGCTTACCCTCATAGTTAATGCATAAATAAAAGAAAGATAATCTTAGAACATAGTATAAAATAGTCATTTTCCCCGGAATGGAGGACTCACCAAAGACTAACTTGAAGAATACGTCTAGCCACAAGAAGAATCAATAGGAGCTCCGGTTCCTACATGGTAACATCATGTAGGCATAGAGTATGTGCTAGTACATTTGAATGTACTACGTATGTGGGATGCAATGCAACAATAGATAGACTTCATAATCAAAATGCTTACAATAGACAATAGGCATAGTATAGCAAAATAATGTAAGTTAAATGAATAAGTAAAATATTCTTAAGTAACCCATACTTGTATAGGATATCATATGTGTAGAAGAGACCAAATTAAATTTCCAAAGTACGAACCCCTTGGTAGGTTAGTGAAGTTGGCACCCATCACATAGGTGGATGAGTACTAACCCTCATCTAGTTTGATGATAATGTTATCCCATCACCTAGGTGGATGAGTACTAACCCTCATCTATGTTGGTGATAATGCCTCCCAATCACCAAGGTGGAGAAGTACAAACTCTTCATTAGATTGATGAGTACTAACCCCCATCTAGGTTAGTGTTGATACTGCCCTATCACTAGATGGATGAGTACTAACCCTCATCTAGGTTGGTGACAATTCCACCCCATCACCAAGGTGGAGAAGTACAAACCCTTCACTAAGTTATCCGGGTGTTTAGACTCCTGGATAGGGCATGGTCTATGCAAAACTTTATATAGGATTCATCAACAACAACAACAACAACAACAACATACCCAGTGCAATCCCACAAGTGGGGTCTGGGGAGGGTAGATTGTACGCAGACCTTACCACTACCTCATAGAGGTAGAGAGGCTGTTTCCAATATAGGATTCATCATAGGATCTAATATAATACTACATATAGGAATAATTTTATACATAAGCTCATCTCATCATCATAACATTATTTATATCATATCTCATGCTTTGGACTTTCAATTCCTCAAGAAACCCTAGCAGGACATTTTATCAAAACCTTGGGGGTGTGCAATGGGAGTAAAAGACCATGAAATTTAGAGATGAAATTATGCAAGAAAATCTGTAGTAAAATCATCAATTAACACCTTGCAACACCCCCAGGACATTCTCATCAAAATCCCTCATCAAATCCAACATTAGATCCAAGATTTAGAGCTCAACATATGCTAAAACAACCATACTTTTATGAACTAAAATCACTGTGCAGTAAATTTTCTCGATATGCAAGACCCACATGCAAAATCAACTTTAAATCATACAGTATTAGTAAAAAGTAGCCTTAGGCACCATGGCTAAAAGGACCCAATGGTTCAACACCACATACCTTGACTTTGGAGAACCCTTGAGAAGACTGGAAATGGAGATTTGAAGCTTGAATGAGATCCTTGATGAAACCCTTAAGATTGGTCTTCAGTTTGGGACTTGAATTTAGGATGAAATATGAGTGTAAGTGTTTAAGTATCAGAGAATGTTTAGGATGATACGAGGGTGAAACAAGGCTAAGTATTATATTTTCAAGTGTTGGAACCCATAGGTCCAAGACTTCGAAAAAATTAAAACAGGCACCAAAAACAACAGTGGCACGTCGCGGAGGCGATGTGAGAACCCCACTAGAATTTGCAATTTCTGCACAAATGAGTTCTACGAATATGGGTATAAATCCTTCATCCGAACTCAGAATGAGGTGAAACTAAGTGCGTTGGAAAGCTAATTCAAAGGGATTTAATTTGGTAGGTCATGGGACACTCAGTTCATTGTATGCTGAGAGATATGACCCTTCAGAATTTACCCTCCTAAATAGCATACTTTGCGATTTTCGAATTTTGATACGGTTGCTCGAAAAATCAGGTTAGACCCATTTCCCACTTAATTTGACCCCTTGAAAAAGAATATAAAGTCAAATTTTTGAAATAACGAACGAATTTTAAGATATATGAAAATTATGATTCCGGGCCTTTTGAGGCACATTTTCGGGTACTTGTAAGAATATTTGTCCCCGAATGTAAAAGAAATGCACGTGAGAAGAGTGATCATGAAAAAATAAGCCCCAACAAGAATGCAGCACTATACTTAACACACTATTTCAAAATATCAACATAAGGGTAAAACTATTATAAACTTGCCAACTTAAACATGGATGCATGTGAAAGACATAGGGCTGAAACTTAGGACTTGGAATCGTAGAAAGCACTTTCCATGTCACCATAAGCTTGAATAGAATGAAAGGAATACAGATATTGCTCATCCATGCTCGCTCCAGCTTCCCGAGAGACACGTACAAATAGACAACTCCCCCAAAGGGCCTTAAAGAATATTACATCATTATCAATCAGCTTCTCCACTCATCCATCCAATGCCCCAACCGGGACCTTCTCTTAAGCCAACTTACCCTCCATAACACCAACAACCTCAAAGAGCTCTATAACACTAGAGTCACCAACACCTCCCCTCAACATAGAAGCATGACGAACCAGACAAACCATATCTACACCCAAAGGAAATCTTCAAACTTTAAGAAATCTTTACCAACCTCCCTCTACACTCTATAAAGACTCACAAACCACAAACTCGACTCCCTCCTTACCAAAACAAACCTTACTACTCATGAGTAAAACTTTCGGATTGACACAACAAGGCCATTTCTCGCACTTCAAACCATCTAACCGGGGACATACAATGCCTACTACAAGGGCTTGCTTTACTCATGAACCTAGGTAGTTCTAACCCTTATGCAACCTCTCCAATTTTTCCTCCAAACATTATAAGAGCCCACAAACCTTAACTCGATTGCCAACCTTAAACACATCAAACCCACTTGGTACCATGGACCACCATCTCCCCATTGGGAGACAACCTCCACTCTACCATTTAATTCTAATAAGTGGAATCAATGCTTTGATTAAACCAGACCTCCTCAACCAAAAAAGATTTGGAACCACCAGAAACACTACACTACCATTCTCAACTTCCCTCAACCTAACTTTCAATATAGAAGACCGAGGGAGCCCAGTAGTCACCTCCGTATCACCATTACAACAATGCTAGGCTACCCATAGGCACCCTGATTTGAGCATCAACTACATCACTAGCCTCAATGGGGAACTTAATGCACACTCATATCATAATCCTTAAGGAGTTCCAACCACTTTCTTGTTACCTGCAACTCACAACTATCATAATCAGCAAAAAACCTCTACTCTCAAGACTAGCAATGCTACCTTCAAATGATTCACAAGCTCTAAACAAATCAATACTTCACCACTAGAGACTACCACAACCATACCAAGGTAGGGTTCTAAGACCCTATTCATGAGCCCCAATAGACACAACCGGTATATAAGCCAACCAAACAACTCCACCAATATTCAAAATGATCATTCCTAGCTCAAAAGGGCACTTAGGGATATCACCTACCCTCCTCCACACTTGAAAAAAAAACCTGAACCCCAAATAAACCTTAGAGAAGTGACTAACCCATTGTAGTTGACCAAATAGATCGACCATCCTTAACCATCATATTACAGACTTATAGGTTCTACACTCATTGAAAGCATGCTATGCAAGTAGCCCAAACTACCACAAGACCTCCAACCGATCAAACTAAGTTCAACTAAGACCACAAGCCAAGGCTCTATGCAACAACAACATGGGGCAACCCTTATAGACCCCCCTCTCAATCCATCAGTGCTAAGTCGTCATCCCACAAGAATACTGTAATATACATACACAAACTTTCAAAGAGGCAATAGTCATTTTATTTTTCTAATCATTTCAATGCACAATTGGGATTAAGAGCCAAACACCATTCATGATAATTCATACTTAGGCTCAAATGCCAAAATCATAATTTCATAGACATAATACTCATGCATAGCAATAGCCCATTCATATACGAAATGGTGAAAGTACCCAAAATGCTTAAAGAGCCAAAATCAAAGACATATGTGTGATCACAATACTGTCATAACCAACCTTTTATCAAAATCATACCATAAAACAAAATTGGGCATACCCATAACATAATTTGTTTCTTCAAAATAATCCGTGTACATTAATGCATATGCTATGTACAATGAGGAAATGACATGGGAAATTAAGACTCCATTTAAAATCAACATTTATAATATGAAGTTGAAGTGAAAACATAATTACTTCTATATTTAAATCCAGTGTAATCTCTCATGCATAAATGATTTCAAAAGGCGAAAATGCATACTTATAACTTCATAAACCCAAAGTAAATCCTCATATAATGGTTTAAATCACATTAAAATCATCAAATAAA
>JAABOM020034158.1:0-17113 GCA_011800125.2 Solanum clarkiae
AGTTTGGAAAGGGTAAAAATGGAAAAACATGACTAAATTTTGTCTTTGTTTCTTTTTCTTAATATGTGTGAAATGACTCACAAATTCACTTAATATGAAATAGAGAGAGTAATATTTTAGTAGGACTATACTAAAATCTTAGCATGTTCAATTCCCATTGGCCTATTAGTGCTTCATTTCCAAATTAAAAAAAATATAATAAGTTAGAATAGTACAACACAAATGGGGCTTTCTTATTGTCATTGTAAATAAAAAAAATGTGTAAGTTACACAAATACCATTATGGGCAAATTTCAACTTGCCCCTAACTTTTTCAGTATTATCAAAATCCCTTGGAAATAGGTGCTTTTTGATACTCCGCAATCAGATGGTGATACATATTAAGAACAACATCTTTCTCCCATGGCTGTTTCCAAGGAAAAGCTTCTTGCATTCTTGCTGAAAAAGAGGGATTAATTATTTAATCATAAATTAGGCTAGTTAATATACTTATACCTATTTCCAAAAAAAAAAAAATAGTTAAATATTTCCTTCAGAAAGAGAAATTTTAAAAACAAGTGCGGATTTATTTTTAAAATCCACAGAAAAATCAAGAAGTTGCAACTGATTCGCGATGAATATCTGTATTATGTTGAGGCATTCTGAAGTTTGGGAACGAGATGTTTGTTACTCAAGATACAAGAGTGATTAAATAGTGATTGGATAGATAATTTCGTTTGCAAATCTGAAAATGGCCATTGCAGCAGAGTTGGACATCGACGAGGGGGAGAAGAACATCGATGTCCAACTTTGCTAGCGCTACAATGGCAGTTTTTAGATTTGCAAATGAAATTGTCTGTTCAGTCACTACTCCATCACTCTTGTATCTTGAGTAACAAACATCTCGTTCTCAAACTCCAGAATGCCTCAACATAATACATATATTCATTGCGAATCAGCTGCAACTTCTTGTTTTTCTGTGTGTTTTAAAAATAAATTCGCGCTTATTTTTAAAATTTCTCTTCCTGAAGGAAACATTTAACTTTTTTTTGATAGGAAATAGGTGCATCTATATTAACTAGCCTAATTTATGATTAAAGAATTAATCCCTTTTTTTCAGCAAGAATACGAGAAGTTTTTTCTTGAAAACAACCAAATATTCACTAATCCGGCTCATTTATGGAAGAAAGATATTGCTCTTAATATGTATCACCACCTGATTGCAGAATATCGATAAATACCCATTTCCAAGGGATTTTGGTAAGTATGAGAAAGGTAGGGGCAAATTAAAATTTGCCCTTTATACAATGATTTTTCTGTAACTTATACAAAATAAAATATAGTAAATATACCCACACAGATTTAAAATGCGTAAATTTCTTTTTTATTCCTGAGATTCTTTTGAAATTGCCCATATAATAAATGCACAAAACAATATTTCTTAGCATAAGTAAGTTTTTCAACTTTGTAAAAACTCACTCCATATCTAAATTTTCTTAATTCCTTAATTTGCCTTTGATTGTATCATTATATTTTCATTTGAGAGATAATTTTATTTATGTTCAGTCAAGTAAATTTTTATTCCTTTCTATTTTAGTATTTAACCAGGTGTATCCATTAGTCAACCAATCTTTCGTAAAAGATCTATATTATAAAGGAAAAAAGTCCAAAACTGAAGTAGAAGAGAAAATAAAAAGTAGTTTTATATCCATAAAAGAGAACTTTGCACATATTTTGAGTATACATAAATATGTACTGCTTGCCTAATTAACATAGTTGGACCAATGGCAGACTGATCAAATGAAAGGAAATTTTTCTTTTATCTATGCAATTTTGAAGACGACCTTAATATTAGTTATCAAAATATTATAAAAGAAACATGATTGAAGAAAGAAACTACATTAAAGAAAATAGGACATATACTTGAGGAATAAGGCTCGTAAGCCACTCAAGCATATAACTGAATACCTGTGATAAAATAATAACGTACCACTTTAATTCCATAAAGTAGGATGTTGAGACGATAAAATATGTACAGACATTGAAGATAGAGAGACCACTTTTTATATGTCTTTATCAAAAGATTATAATTTAAAATAGAATAGAGAAAGAAATTACCCAATGTTTTCTAGCAAAGAAGAATTTCTCAAGATATGAAATCTCTTTATTTTATTTAAACTATCAAATCTCATCTGCTTCTTTGGTCGTGTATCTCATTTGTGCAATTATTTTTCTTTTACATAAATTAAATTTAAATCCCTAAACACCAAAATCAACAAATCTAAAAAATATCCCATCTAGAGAACGTAGCAAAACAATCACTAAAACTTGAAAATGAAAGGGACAGAATACTAAAAAAAATTGAAGGGAAAAGCATTTAGAAAGGACGGCGAGGGAATCTAAGGGCCAATTATGTTTTTGTGGTTTCTTAAACATACATGTGTATGCCAATAAAAATTAGGATCAAGAAAATAATAATCAAGAAATGAAAAATATTGCGACAATCGTTGTATTTCGTTTCAAGGAATGCGTTCTACAATCTCTATGAATTCTCTGATTCGCCTTTCCAAATATAAATTCAAGGGCTTTTTAGCTTGTTTTTGAATCTTGAAAAACTTGATTGATTTGATCTTGACTTGTATTTGAATTCAAGGGCTTTTGAGCTTGATCTTGAATTCAGTGGTTATGATCTTAATATATGAGTTTGATGATCTTGAACTTGAACTTGATATGGACTTGTTCTTAAACTCGTTTTTGACTTGTATTTGAATTCAAGGGCTTTTGAGCTTGTTCTTGAATTTGGTGGTCTTGATCTTGATGTATTCTTGAACTTGAATAAATCTGCGGCGTTTGATCCACGAGCTCTCTCTGGCTTCTTGTTAGAATTCTTTATGTGAATTTTGAATTATGAGGAGCCCTTTATATAGTTGTAAGATAGAGGAGTCATGATGGAATCAAGCTTTCTTCGGGCCAATCAGATTTAAGGTGACATGGCGCAGGAAAAGTGATTGAAATAGGTTTCTGGAGTTATGATGGAATCAAGCTTTTTTCTAGCCAATCAGATTCAAGGTGATATGACGTAGGAAAAATGATTAGAATAGATTTCTTTTCAAGTGATATGGCGATATCTGCTTGATTGAAACACATCACTTGCACATGTGACACATTTTTTATTGGCGTTTGATTTGAGATAGGAGTGCCACGTCATTTTGACACATGACATGATCCTATTGATTTCTTTATTTGACTTGGCATGCCACATCATCCTACGTGTGACATTAAGTGGGCCTCTAGGATGAGAAAATATTAGGTCCAACAAAGTGGGTCATCTTTTGTAGTCTAAATAAATGAATTCAGACTTTTAATTAAATCTATATCTTATTGGACTTAATTAATTAACCTAATTATATTAATTCATAATATTTATTTTGAAATAATATATTTTGAATTTAATACATTTTGAATCATTTTATAAAATTTATATTTTAATAAATTTTATATAATTATAAATACTTCCTACTTCAAGACTTGTCGAGATATATTATCTTTTTAAAGATTAGGCTTGAAGTATTAAACTTGATACTTTGATTACAATATTATTTATTGAAGGATCTGAACCAATGCATATATTATATTTTATACCAAGTTAGAACAATTTTAACTTGACCTAATAATTCATATATCTTTATGAATTCATATGGACCAATTCATATAGTATTTCACCACTGTTGTCATCATGTATGATGTGACAACATTTGAGGGAATTATTTGGTGAAGCATTTAATGCTTTAACCCCTCTTTCTCTATCCTCCTTTTTGTGTTTTAATTGAATTTCCACCACCTCAATTTTATTTTCCTAGAACCGTTCAAAGATGTCCAGTCCAATTTGGACATAGAGTGCGTGCTTCTCGCCTGTAGCATCTCTAATTATAGAAAAATATATTTTCATTTTAATATGGTCAAGGACAGGTCAATTTTAATTTCTCTTTCTTGATTTCTAGTTTAAAGAGGAATTATAGTTGTCCTTGGAGAAGGGTTTCCTCTTCAGAGTAGAATAAGGAATTATAGATGGAGTAAGACATGGATTTTTTGAACATCTATAAATAGACCTCGCTCTTTATTCTTTTAGCATCAACAGTCACAGATTTGGAGTTTCTCTATGAAAATAATCCTTGGAATTAGATGGAGCATCAAAGTGTGAGGTACAAACATTAATTTATTTTTTGTGCATTCTGTCTTGTTCTTTTTCTCTCCTTTTTCTTTTGCAGGGTTGTGAATTTAAGCTCCATTGTATCACAAGAAGATGATCCTAAGGTGTGAAAGGATGGATCCGCATCCCCACCTTCAGCAAGGTAATTTCATGGTAATTCTTATCGCGCAAAGGAATGGATATGCAATCCTGCCTTAAGAATAAGGTAATTTCATGGTAATTCTTTTCGTGCAAAGTAATGGATACACATTATCACCTTAAGAATAAGGTAATTTCATGGTAATTCTTATCCCGCAGAGGAATGGATATGCATTCCTACCTTAAGAATAAGGTAATTTCATGGTAATTCTTATCGTGCAAAGGAATGGATACGCATTACCGCCTTAAGAATAAGGTAGTTTCCTAGTAATTCTTATCATGCAAAGGAATGGATACGCATTCCCGCCTTAAGAATAAGGTAATTTCATGGTAATTCTTATCGCGCAAAAGAATGGATATGCATTTCTGCCTTAAGAATATGGTAATTTCATGGTAATTCTTATCGCGCAAAGGAAAGGATATGCAGTCCCGCCTTAAGAATAGGATAATTTCGTGTAGTTCTTATCACGCAAAGGAAAGGAATCATTCCCACCTTGATAATAAGGTAACTTTATGGTAATTCTTATCGCGCAAAAGAATGGATACTCATTCCCACCTTAAGAATAACAATTTGAAGATATCCTTATGGTGAAAAAAGAATAGATACACATTCCCACCTTAAGACAATTTGAAGACGTTCTCATGGTGAAAAAGAATGAATACGCATTCTCACCTTAAGACAATTTGAAGACGTTCTTAGGGTGAAAAGGAATGGATACACATTCCCACCTTAAGAATGACAATTTAAAGATGTTCTTATGGTGAAAAGGAATGAATAGACATTCCTACCATAAGAAAGGTCAAGGCTTGAAGACTTCAACTTTAAAGCTCGATGATTTGCAGACGTAATGAAGCTAAAACTTTAATTTGAAGACTTCAACTTGCAAACTTTGAAGATTTTCTTGAAGTTCGCACACTTAGTGGCTTTGAAGAACCATGGTGAATTTTAAACTTCAATTTAAAGACTTAGAGGAATTTAAAGCTTCAACTTACACAAATAGTTGAATAATTTGCATATTTGGAGGATTTGAAAACTTTAACATGCATACTTAGAAGATTTGAAGACTTCAACTTGCAAATTTGAAGAATTTGAAGACTTCAATTTGCAAACTTCATATACTTGAAGACTTCGATTTGCGTATTTGGAGGATTTGAAGACTTTAAATGCATACTTAGAAGAATTTGAAGACTTCAACTTCTATACATGAAGAATTTGAAGACTTCACCTTGCGTACTCAAAAGATCCGAAGACTTCAATTTGCATCTTTGAAGGATTTGAAGATTTTCAAGTATACTATTAGTGAAGCTCATATTTTATAGAGATTTGCCCCCATCGAGTCACCACCATCTAGTATGAGTCCAAAGTTTGATGAAAGTTACTCATAGCTTTAACATTCATGTAAGAGATCAAGTGGGTACATATCGTTTTTTGACACTCATGCAACTGAACTTAGAACATAATTCCAAGCGCCTACATACCTCATTGAAGAGGATCAAGTCACAACGTAGTTCTGGGAGAGTGAGTGATTTTTTTGGGTATGCCATACACAGTTTATACTCTTATGGGCCAGGAGTGACATGAAGTTTATGCTCATACATCACAGATCATCATCTCACTTCAAAGGTAGTACCTCTTGAGGAATTTTACATTTATGGGACCTATCCTTACACCATCTCCATCAACGAGTTTGTAAGCGCCATTTGAATACACTTCTTGTACTACATATGGTCCATCCCACTTTGAGGTGAATTTTCCCCTGACTTATATAAAGTAATGATGGGTCTCTTTACTACAAGGACTTGGTCTCCGACTTGAAAGCACCTCTGACGAACCTTTTTGTTAAAAGCACGAGATAGACGAGCTTGATAGCATTCAAGATTTTGTTGAGCTTCGAGCCTCTTTCATCTAGCGATTCTAACTCAGAGAGACGTCGTCAAGCATTCTCTTCTTCGGCAAGTCCCTCTTGGATAACGAGTCTTAAGGAAGATATATGTCGCTCAAGTGGCAGGACTGCTTCAACTCCAAAAGCAAGCGAATATGGGGTTGCTTGGGTTGGTATGCGATATGTTGTCTGATATGCCCACAAAGCTTCTTCCATTCTTTCATGCCAGTCTTGTTTGGACTTGGAGACTACTTTCTTCAGGAGATTGCATAGAGTCTTGCCGAGTGCTTCAGCAAGACCATTGGCGGCAACATGATACATAGAGGATTTGCACTTCTTGAAGCCAAAAAGATCACAAATCTTATTCATCAATTTGTTATTAAATGGCTTGCCATTATCAGTTATTATGTATCGAGGAATGCCAAATCGATATATGATATTCACTTGAATGAAGTTTGAAACATTTTCTTTCTTTACTTCTCTGAGAGTGACAGCTTCGGCCTATTTTGAGAAGTAGTCCATCGTAGCCAAGATATATAGGTGACCACTAGAAGATTTTGGAGCGGTCCAACAAAATCCAATCCCCAAGCTTCGAACGACCAAGATGCAATAGTCAGTTGTAAAACTTCAGGCGGTTGATGTATGAAGTTTGCATAGAATTGACAAGCTTTGCATCTTCGAGCATAGTCTAAGCATTCTTTTACCATGGTTGGCTAATAATATACCAATCTTTTGATATGAAAATGGAGATTTAGTCCAGATTCATGCGATCCACATACTCCCGAATGTGCTTCCTGCAAAGCTTAACTTGCTTCTTCCTTTTCTAGACATCGAAGCAGTATCCCCTCAAATGATCTTCTATATAGTATGTCCTTATAGTAAAGGAAATGAGGTGCACGATGACGAATGTCAGACCTTCTTCTAGCGTCTTCTGGGAGTATCCCATAACATAAGTAGTCGATAATAGCTTGTTGCTAGTCCTCTTAGTTAGCTTCAAAAGCTGCAATAGCTTGCTCAAGCTTATTTTTGATATGTTCGTCTTCATCCAGCGGTGGTACTACCCATTTTTGGCAGATAGTAACTTGCATTTGATAAGGAAGAGCCAGAGTTGAAGCTAGAGTAGCTAAGGCATCAACTGTTTTATTTTCTTTTCTCGGCACATGTTGGAGGGTTACATCTCCGAGCTATCCTATTAACTTTTGAGAATAACAGTGATATGGGTGTAGTTCAAGCTTCCTAACCTCATAAGTTCCCAAAAATTGTTTAATCACTAACTAAGAGTCACCAAAGACTTGCAGTTGTAATTGTTTCATGTCGACCACCATTTCGAGACCAAGTATCAATGCTTAATATTCTGTGAAATTATTGGAGCAGCATTGTTTCAATGTGAAGGAGAATGGTAAGACCTCTCCCTGCGAGGTGACAAACACCACTCCAGCACCAGCTCCACCATGATATGCAGCCCCATCAAAGTACATCTTCCAAGGAGGTTGTATTTCAATGGCTATCATATCTTTATCAGGGAGCTCATCAGTCAGCTCCCAATCATCTGGTATCGGATGGTCTTCCAAGAAGTCTGCTAATGCTTGTCCTTTTACAGCTTTTTAAAGGATGTACATGACCTCAAACTATTGGAATTGGAGGTACCATCTTGCCAGTTGGTCACTGAGGATTGGTTTTGACATGAAAAAATTGATGGGATTTTCTTTAGATATGAAACGAATAACATGAGCTTGAAAATAATGCTTCATCTTTGAATTGAGAATACTAGAGCTAAATACAACTTTTTGATTGACGAATAATTTAGCTCATTTGGCGTCATCATTCTACTCAAGTAGTAGAGGGAGTTTTCTTTGCCTTCACTATTCTCTTGAGCTAATAGGGCTCCAATGGACCTTTCTTGTCCACAATGTAGAGTATCAATGGCTTTATCGATATAGGAGCTATTACAAGTGAAGGATTTGCCAGATATGCTTTGATACTTTCAAAAGCTTCACTACATGTTTGGTCCCACTTAAAAGGAACACCTTTCTTCATAAGGTGACTGAATGGTTGGCATCTTCCAGCTAGATTCGAGATGAACCTCCTCAGGTAAGCTAACTTTCCTTGAAGGCTTTTTAACTCATGAATATCTCGAGTCTCAGGCATCTTCAAGATGGCATCAACTTTATCTTAATAAATCTTGATCCCTTGATGTCGCACAATAAAGCCAAGAAACTTGCCAGAAGTAATCCCAAAAGAACATTTCAATGGGTTCATACTTAGCCAATATCTTCAGAGCAATTGAAACACCATTCTTAAGTCTTTCAAATGGTCACCCTTCTTTCTTAACTTCAACAATAAGTCATTGACATAACATTTGACATTTTTGTGGAGTAAGTCATCAAATATATTCTGCATAGCCCTTTTATATGTGGCACCAACATTTTTTAGACCAAAAGGCATCACTTGTAGCAATAGATACCTTTAGGGGTGCAAAATGCAGTGGGCTCTTCATCCTTTGGGACATACGGATTTGGTTATAGCCAGAAGAAACATCTATGAATTACATTGCCTTATAATCAGTTGTAGCATCGATTATTAGCTCTGGAATGGGCAATGAAAATTCATCTTTAGGGAATATATTGTTGAGATCTCTGAAGTCAATACAAACTCGAATTTGGCCATTCTTCTTCCTCAAAAGAACAATGTTTAAAATCCATGTAGGGTATTTAACTTCATGAATGAAGCTTGCCTCAATGAGTTTGTTGAGTTCATTCTCGATCAGTAGGACCAACTCTGGCCTAAAATGTCTTTGGGCCTGCTTCACATGACAAGTACCATTTTTGAATACCAATTGGTGGACCGCTATTTTTGGATTTAAGCCAGGTATTTCCTTGTAACTCCAAGCGAAGACATCCTTATACTCTTTTAGTAGATTCATGTAAGTGTTTTCTTCATCAGCTTCTAGAAAGGTGCTCAAGTAAGTTGGCCTTGGGTTTTTATCAGTGCCAAGGTTAACTTTCTTTAAAAGATCTATTATAGCTTTCACTCCTTCTTCCAGTTCTGGTAGAGCATCTCCAGCATCTTCTTCCTCTTGTGGATCATTCTCACTAACAAATATATGGTAACACCAAGCAATGTATTCTGATCCTCCATCAACCTTTACTTGAGATGAGGCATCGAGATCCCTCAAAGCTGCAATATGATACGAGAAACCTACACTTTCTTTATCTTCCTCACGTTCTTTGGTGTAAACCACGGTATGAGTCTTCACCTTTAGTACTTCTTCACATTATACTATGAGTTCCACTTTTCACTTCATCCTAAAGGGAATTGTGCTTTACATATCCTTTTGTATAAGCGGAGCAAGTATTGTCACCCTTAGGTAACTTCTCTGATTCTTCTTATTCTCTTTCTTCACTTGTCCCAGTCTCTCAAATACAAAAGTTCTCATGGTGGGTTTTCCAAGTGGATCGAAGACAGAAGGACTTTTGTTAGAAGAAGTAGACTCATCTTTGATGGTTATGTAATTATTACTTGCTCTTCTTATGGATATACGGGCTGGAAGCGGTTGGTATAGCCCAACCTTCGCGTGCTTTCCTCGTGATATCATCTGATGGGAGTTTATCTAATTTAGATGGCTCATTAGGGTTGTATCTAGCCTTTGCAAGTAACTTGTAAGCATTTGGATCAAAGCCCTTTGTATGTTTCATGGGGAGTGACATATCTTGAGGTGGATTCTTAGCCATAAACTCTCCCAGCAACTTTGAGGAAGAGTTGATTGCATCAATGAATTTGATAGGAGAGTTATCCCTCCCAGTACATTTCCTTGAACATCAGATGATTGACCTGCCTCTTTCTTTACCTTCAGAACATAGCGAGTTACAAAAGTTAGCTTCTCCTTTGAGGACATGATCTTCCCTTTATCTGGATAGGAATCTAGCTCCCCAATACTAGCCTTAACCTTTCCAACAACTACGTCAGTTCTTTTGTTGGCAGGCGTATTGGACTTGGTCGATTTGACATTGTCAAGTTTTGCTTTCTTCACACTGTAATTCTTCAGATAGAATTTTGTATCAGCAAAGTGTGACTCAGCTTCAGTGAAAGGATTATCATCAACAACTATTTTCCTTTCAATTCTATCTTGAAGATACTTCAAACTTAATAGTAAGAGGAAGAGAATTTTATTCTCATGTACCTAAGGCCTACCAAGCAATATATTGTATAAAGTCTTTGTATCAATCATATGTATCCATGCACTAGATCGCAAATCACCAATATGGTTTTATAATTTGATGGAGCCTATAGACCTTTGCCCCCTTGGTTGAATCTATGTATTAACAGATGACTTTCACTAAGTTCCTCAGTCGTGATGCCTAGTTCTTTCAATGTGTGGATGGACAGAATGTTAACTCCAGACCCCTCATCAATCATGATTATATTTATCCTCTTCTCTAGCACTTGATCCACCACGTACAAAGGACGATTATCTAGCTTTTCACCGAATAGGAGATCATCCTCTGTAAATGTGATTTTTGTATCACATGTATATACTTCTTGAGAAGAGGGTTCTATAGGCTTCTCAGAAGATAAGGGAGATGCTTTTGATGAAGTTTCACCTATTACTTCTTCTTTATCCTTGGGAGACATCTTTGATAAAGTTTCACCTACTATCTCTCCTTTTTCAGTGTTAAAATATGACGCCTCATTATTGTCTTGGACAATTCTAGTGTGAAACCAACTCGGTAAGAACTCTCCAAAAGTCAGAGGGCGTTGTGGCTCCTGGTAGTGAGCACTTCCACCTTTACTTTCTTTGGATGCGTGACTGTCTTTTGCTTCTTTGGTCTCCTCACTATCCTTCCTCTTGTTGGTTGCTTAGATGACTCTCTTCATGAACTCGTCTTCTTACGTCTTTGCCTAGTTACAAGGACGACCCAACCTTCATCATTATGTCTATCAGTTTGGATATTATTTGGCTCTAACGACTTCCTTTTCTTCAAGAGTATATATCTGGGTTGGGTCAAGCGAGCAATAAGTGATAGAGATTTGGTTAGAACTTGCTTTCTCATCATCAAGGACAATCTTCACTTCCCTAGCTAATTGCATGACTTTGTATTTGAAGACGAAACACTGTTCAAGAGGATGACCCAAAAGTCTATGATATTTGCAATAGTTTGGATCATCAGTTTTTCCAGCTTCATCGGGCCGTTTCAGATTTGGTAACTCGATGAGCTTCAGTTCAAAAAATTCATCAAATATTTGAGAAACATCAGAATCTAGAAAGGGGTATTCGTTTTCTTGCATCTCTTTTAAAGTCAACTTTCAATTTTGACGCCCTTGAAATGTTGTCTTCACACTCTGCTTCCTACTCTCCTTAGTAGTAAACTTCACAGGTGATGCGTTGACATTCATGGATTCCTTGTTATAATTCTCAAGCACAAAATTTCTCCATTTTTTTTGGTTCCTACTTGTCTTTTCCTTTGCAAGGTGAAACGACCCCAAAAAAAGCCCAAAAATGTGCCTTGAAAACACCCATAATCGTAATTTACATATATATCAAAATCTGTGCCTGATATAAAAAATACGACTTCATATTCTTGTTCAGCAGAAAAAATTAAGTGGGAAATGGGTCTAACCTCGATTTTAGAGCAACCGTAGCAAAATTTAGTTTTCCAAAATTTTGCCAAAACAGTAAGGGTCTGCGCCCCTGGAGCGACGTGGCCAGGGCGTGGACTAGTGTATTTTTATTGCCAATTTTTTTAATTCAACCTGAGGCCTTGGGGTCTTGGGCTTAAGCCTTCCTATGCGTAAAAACACCTATACTTAGTCATTTTTCAACTCGATATCATACAAGACATTCTCCAAAACCTTCTCAAACACTTAGACAAATATTTCACTCAAAATCAAGGTCCCAAACTCATTCCGGACCTTAAGAAATTCACTCAAGCTTCAAGTTCTCAATCAAATCTTCATCAAGGAATTCTCCAAAGTTGAGGTATGTAGATTTCAACCATTGGATCCTTTCACCCATGGTGTCTAATCTTCATTTTTACGAAAATTGTATGTTTCTAAGATGATTTACTTATGGACTTACCTATCATGAATTTGACTATGAACTATGTTGGGGTTTCACAAAAGTGTGACTTTTTAAGCATGTTTTGAGTTATGAATCTATGATTTATTTTAAGAGTTGATGAAGGGTTTCAACATATATTGCATGAGGGTATTACCAAGTGTTGGTCGGTTAATTTACTTCAAGTTTTCTTGCATGATTTCACTCTTGAATTGCATGATTTTACACTAGCATTATACACCTGCCAAGTGTTTGATAAAATCTCCAGTTTTGGATTCTTGAGCTATTATTGATCTATTGCATGACCTGTGAATCGAATGACTTTATGATGATGAAAGGGAAGAATATATGTGTTGATTTCATGAAAAGTATCTATAGTGTTGCATGTTGACCACACCTTGTTGAAGGGGTGCTATACCTCAATCACCATGAATGGTCGGGTATAACAACCATCAACCAAATTGAGAGGTTAATACCTCAATCACCATGGATGGTAGGGTGTGACAACCATCAACTAATTGAGGGGCTGATACCTCAATCACCATGGATGGTATTGAGGGGTTGATACCTCAATCACCTTTCCATGGGGGTGGTGGGCCTTGGACTTTATAATAATGGTCTCTTACTTCATATGTAATATGTTCTATATAAGCATGTTTTACTTCAAGCATCATTCATATATGCCATATTGTTACTGTGTTGATCCATTTCCTATACTTATGTATTTTGATTATGTTGCATATCTCTTATTGTATTGCATCCTACATACTTAGTACATTCAAATATACTAACGCATACTCTATGCCTACATGATGTTGCCATGTAGGAACCGGACCTCCACTTGATCATATCCCTCCACGTGGCTATTACTATCTCTTCAAGCATGCTTGGTGAGTCATCAACTCCGAGCACGATATCTTTTGTCCCTATGTATGCAAGGACTCTCTTTATCTTATTGTATCCTTTGACTATGAGGGTGAGCCCAGAAATTTATCTTGGCCCTCGCTCAATTCTAAGTTTTGAGATGCTGTTGGACAAGTTATGTTATGATGTTATGAGCTTTGACTCTCTTGAATCTTGTATATTTTAAGTTAATGAAAGACTCCCTTAGTCCCTTTTGCCCTTATTTCTATTTTTTTTATTGTTGTTTAATTGCATCCACAACTAAGGATGTGTAGTGATATGTTAAGAGGTTTGTTTGGGGTCCCTTCGGGTTCCCCATTCGCTGTGGCACGTCTAGGCCCTAGGCTTGGGTCGTGACACGAGGATCATGGACCGGCATCGTATCTTTCCCTACAGAAGACATGCTTAACTCCATGTAATCAGCACGAGTAGTTAGATCCTCAAAGGACTTTGGCTTGATTCCTTGTAGGATGTAGAGAAGCCTAGTGCATTCCTTGGATACACATTTCTATTGTAGAAGCTTTACTGAGTCTACTTTTACAGTTGATACTTGCGTTGCTCCATCGATTTATGAAGTCAATGACTGGTTTATCCTTTCTTTGGCGAGTATTTATGAGTTCTACCATGCTCACTGTGTGCCTTGTGCTGTATAAGCAATTGAGAAACTCATGCTGCAGTTGCTCCCAACTATTAATGGAATGAGGTTCAACATCAGTGTACCAGTCAAAGGCATTCCCCTTTAAAGAGCGAATGAACTGCTTGGCGAGATAGTCTCCATAGGTCCGAATGTTATTACATGTCTCCACAAAGTGTGTAATATGTTGCTTTAGATTCCTTTTTTCCTCGAACTGTTGAAATTTGGGAGGTTGATACCAATAGACATTTTAAGGCTTTCAGTCCTCGCAGTGTAAGGCTTGACTTACATATAGGAAGACTTGGTGAAGACTTCATACTTGTCTCTAATGGTCCCTTCAATAAACTCTTTTAATTGATCAAGAGAGATCATTTCTTTGGCAGAAACTGATAGCTCCTTGAGAGTCGGCGCTTGCTTCGCAGAATTTTCTGTCTCTTGAATCTCAATACCCTTCCCAGGTGCATAGCTAGATTACCTATCTAATAAGCCATCTACTCTATCTATCAACTTATCGATTCGAGACTCTTGGTGTTGCATATGCCTGGTAAGTTCTTCAATCATCTTTGCCAGATTTGCAAGTTGTTCCTCCGTGGATGAATCATTAGTTGTCATCACTTGCATGACTGTTGGAGGCATAAAAGAGTAGAATGGATTATCAAGGAGGTTGATCTTCAAAGGTCTTACATTATGCGACGCATGTGGAGAAAATTCATTGGATGAGTCTTGATCTTTCTTTACATTAAAGTTCTTAGAACCAGAGACCTCAAATAGTGCTAAACTCTGCTTGATCTTCTCAGCAACAGTACTTCTTTCGTCTGAAGCATTTGTAGAGGACTTTGCTCCCCTTGGAGTTGAAGATCCAAAATCAGGAGTTTATACGGACGACATCGCAGTGTTCGTTGTCCTAGCATAGTGGCTTTGTTCCTTGTAACATCTCCAATATTTCCAAAAGTAATACCCAGAATTTCCTCTACTTTAGCGAAGAACCTGGAATCAATAGCCTTGGAGGAAGTTGATTGGGAGTTTATCTTCTTGGAAGCCATTTGAATAATCTTTGATTCTTGAAAGTTGAGATGAGAGGTAGAGATTGTCCCACTTGGCGTGCCAGAATTTGTATGACAATAAAATTCGCATCGAGAAAATAATAATCAAGGAACAAAAAAAATTGCGATAATCATTGTATTTTATTTTAAGAAGTGAATTCTACAATCTCTATGAATTCTCTATTTGCCTTTTCAAATATAAATTCAAGGGCTCTTTAGCTTGTTCTTGAATCTTGAAAAATTTGATTGATTTGATCTTGACTTGTATTTGAATTTAAAGGTTTTTCGGCTTGTTCTCAAATTCGGTGGTCTTGGTCTTGATGTATAGGTTTGATGATCTTGAACTTGAACTTGATATGGACTTGTTCTTGAACTCGATCTTGACTTGTATTTGAATTCAAGGGCTTTTGTGCTTGTTCTTGAATCCGGTGATCTTGATCTTGATGTATTCTTGAACTTGAATGCTTGATTTATTGAATTCTTGTTGCTTGTGGAGAAATCTGCAGCGTTTGATCCACAAGTTCTCTCTGGCTTCTTGTGAAAATTCTTGATGTGAATTCTTAATTATGAAGACCCATTTATATAGTTGTAGGATAGAGGAGTCATGATGTAATCAGGCTTTCTTTTGACCAATCAGATTTAAGGTGACATGACACAGGAAAAGTGATTAGAATAGGTTTCTGGAGTTATGATGGAATCAAGCTTTTTTCTGGCCAATCAGATTCAAGGTGACATGGCGCAGGAATAGTGATTAGAATAGGTTTTTTTTCAAGTGACATGACGATATCTGATTAATTGAAACACATCACTTGCATATGTGGCACATTTTTGTTGGCGTTTGATTTGAGATAGGAGTGCCATATCATTTAACACATGGCGTGATCCTATTGATTTCTTTATTTGACTTGGCATGCCACGTCATTCGACGTGTGGCATCAGGTGGGTTTCTAGGATGAGAAAATATTGGGCCCAACAAATTGGGTCATCTTTTGTAGCCCAAATAAATGAATTTAGACTTTTAATTAAATCTATATCTTATTGAACTTAATTAATTAACCCAATTATATTAATTCATAATATTTATTTTTTGGCTAATATATTTTGAATTTAATATATTTTAAATTATTTTATAAAATTTATATTTTAATAAATTTATGTGATTACAACATGTATGAAGGTTCTCTTTACATAAGCAGTTTTAGAAACACTGACATCTCTTTGGAGGTTGATGCTAAGGGTAGTGTCTTTTGGGTGTGGATGCTTTGCGTAGCCCTTTGGAAAAATTATAGAAATACACAACTTATGTTTACATAGTTTCATATAATTCCGATTCTTTTAAAAAATTACAAAAAACCTCTTAAATGATATAAAACTGCAACACTTATTGATATAAATTACAATCCCTACTTCTCCATGTATCATAGTTAAAATCCTGACTCTTTTAAAAAATGACAAAAAATCTCTTAAATGATGCAAAACTGTAAAATTTATTGATACAAAATACAATCCCTACTTCTCCACGTATCATAGTTA
The DNA here is from genome assembly GCA_011800125.2 of Solanum clarkiae. Lineage (NCBI taxonomy): Eukaryota > Viridiplantae > Streptophyta > Magnoliopsida > Solanales > Solanaceae > Solanum > Solanum clarkiae. The sequence goes on from JAABOM020034158.1 coordinate 16,379, forward strand.
AAATTCCTTAATGCTCCTACCTTTTTGATATATATCACTGGTTTCATTTTTTGTATAAAAAAGAAGGGATTTTTGGTAATTTTAGAAAAAGTTTGTATTAGTTGGAATTAGCTCCAAAATTTATGAGATTTGTGTAGTCCTTTGGAAAATTACAGAAATACACAACTTATGTTTACATAATTTCATATAATCCCGACTATTTTAAAAAATTATAAAAAATCTCTTAAATGATACAAAACTACAACACTTATTGCTACAAATTACAATCCCTACTTCTCCATGTATCATAGTTAAAATCTCTTAATGCTCCTACCTTTTTGACATGTATCACTAGTTTCATTTTTTTTTTTATAAAAAAGAAGAGATTTTTGGTAATTTTAGAAAACGTTTGTACTAGATAGAATTAGCCCAAAAAATTATGAGATTTGTGTAAAATGCTTTTTTTTTTTAAAATTAGAAATAGGATCCTTAGATTTATGAGGGTATTTTCATAATTTAACTTTTAAAGTTAGAGATTTCATGCTTTTAAAGTAACTAATTTCTGGGAATGTGCGTTGCACGTATATCCCAAGCTAAAACTATAAGGACTCGTTTGGTAGTGTCACGACCCCACCCTGGGGCCGTGACTCGTGCCGATAGGGCACTTGAGCTAATCTTGAACCACAAAGGTTCCAAAGTTAGTTCACCAAATTCTGCCGAAATTTCGGCAGAGTTTCCTCTGTTTTACTGACTAAA